>JAOWBW010000131.1:2454564-2501655 GCA_026119855.1 Campanula takesimana | reverse complement strand
GGGGGATTTTTTTAATTTTATTTTTGTGCTCTAACTTTTGCCTAGGTTGATCTGAGGATTTCAACCTAGCGAGCCCTTTTTTTTTTAATCCCCCTTTGAAAACTTTGCTTGATTTCTCATTGTTATTGCTCCACCTTTATTTGTCACTTGATGTCTTGGATTTTATGTTGTCACATTCGTCACGATGTTTAGCCCCTAGGCGTTCAAGTGATGGCCTTCGTTCTAAACTTGTTTAGACATCTTTTCATCATTTTGCCAAGAATTAAATTGAACAACTTGGAAGAGTGTATGAGGACAAGAACGACTTTTATTTGATAATTGACTCAAAATTTAACACGGGATGAGAGAAAAGTTTAATGCACACTTAAGAGGACTTGACTTTTTTTTTATTCCTATTTACTAGGTAGAGAAAGAGAAACGGAGACTGTTGTCGTCGTCCCCCATGTCGTTGTATTCCTCATTGTCGTTGTAGTCTTCCATGTCACTACATTCTTCCATGCCGTTGCTCGGATTGATCGGGAACCCTTTGTCGTTGAAGCTTGTCTCATAGGAGGACTCGGCTACTTCTCGGAGCAAATTGTCAACTCTAATTCCCGCATCATACATGCTTGCAAAATCCAGATAAAAGGCCCCACTAAGATGAGCTCGGTGGTCCAAAGTTAAACATTTCAAGAAGATGTCCATTTGTTCCTCATTGAGGGCCTATCCACAATCTCGGCTAACTTGTCATTCCAACGGCGAGAAAAGTCCCCAAATGGTTCATTGCCCTTTTGCATGGTGTTCTCCAATTCTTTCTTCGTGGGACGGTGCACGTAATTGCCTTCATATTGTGACTTAAAGGCAAGCATAGAGGCATCCCAATGGAGGCGGGTGGAAACCGGGAGACCCATATACCAAACTTTTGCGACCCCATCAAGAGTAAGTGGGAAGCATTGTGCCATTATTTGAGGAGACACTTTCTTCGGTAGCATGGCCCAAATGTAGGAGTCGATGTGAGCATCGGGACAAGAGTTGCCCTTGAACTTGCCAATATCGGCATGTTGAATTTCTCGGGAAGGGCCACCATAGCGTCCATGAGAAGAGAAGCTTGATGGAGATCGGAGCTTGGGCCTTTGTGCAAATTTAGCCCACTAAGATTTTGGTCAATGTAGGACATGATAGCGTTGACCAAACCGGTATCGATGCTTTCGACCTTATTTCTTTCATTTGCGAGCCCCTTCAATTAGTTCTCGAGCTTAGCAAGTTCTTTCTTATGGACCATTCTCTCATGCTTGAGACGGGCTTGCCACAAATCATCCTTGCGTCGGTCATTCTCGGCGAGTGCATCAATTTGTCCTTTCAGTGCTTTGATCATGTTGGCTATATCCTCGTTGGACCGGGAAAGATTGTCACCGTTGTTGTTGCTACCAGAAGCCATTGGACCTATTTGAAGAACACAGTTGATCTTAGGATGGCCCACAAACACCTTTGGGTAAAAATAATTTAACCACAAACAAGAAAAGACTCAACCACATAAGTAAAAAAAATGACTTTTTTTTTTATTATTTACAAAAGTCGGAAGGACGTAGTCCTTTTTTTGGGTTTATAGAAAAAATAGTGGAATCATCACACTAGTATATAGACCTTCTCGCGGTCCCATATACTCATTGGATTCCACCACGCTTGTGATACCTACATGTGACGGGATTAAACTAAATTAATGTCATAAATCATATATGCGGGGACGGAGTTTTATTTCGTCCATAATAACCACTTGGGGACGGAGTTTTATTTCGTCCGTAATAACCACTTGTTTCCTTTGGAAACAACATGTATGATTTGATGACATTAGTTTAGGGAAATCTCGACACACGAAAACCGACTTAGTCACGGAGTGTTAGAACCTAAACTAAGAATTGTGTTGGCTTGTGCTCGGTTAAAGAGAGGCTTAAAGGTCACCCCCGGCATGTAGTCATGAACTACGCCACGGGTTGAGGTTTACCGCTTCGAAAGAGTCAAGGTCGGGTGGAGCTTGAAACTCTCTAGGACGGGGCTCGATGGGTTTAGGGTTATGGACTTGTGCGACTCGATTGTGAGAAATTTATAGGAATAATGTGCGTGTAGTGTGAGGTCAAGCCAAGTGACAAACTATTTTTTTTTCAAAGAAAAGAAAAGAAGACAAATAAGCACATAATTTACAACTCTCGAATCACCCGTGTGACCGATAAAATAAACAGAAAGTAAAAGAAGTTATGTGCAGGCCGGTGCCCACACACTGTCAATCATTCTGTTCTATGCACTGTTCTGTTCTGGAAATGCGCCCAGAAGCGCGCGCATGGGCTGCCTATGCGGAAGCGCGCGCGTTAGGAGGAGGCGGGCAGAGGCGCCCGCGTCTGGGTAAAAACCTGCAAATCAGTGGGTTCAAGGGATTTCCTTGACCCTAATGAAAATTCTTTCCCCTGCAGAATTTGTTAGCACAGAAACATGGAATTGAAGGACATGGATGAGAGGCGGGCGATTCTGGTAATTGGGGTCAGACGCGCGCGCTTTAGGCTAAGAAGGCCAGAGGCGCGCGCTTCCGACCCTTTTTACCAGAATGCCCAGAAAACAGAATAAAAGAACACCAAAAGCAGAAATGCAAGTTTAACCCTCTAAATTGTCCCTAGCAGAGTCGTCACTGTAGATACCCCGGGAAAGCCCACTACTTGGCTAGAGCGGTGAATTATCCTAGGATGTCTAACTTGTTTTAATTTATAGAGTCGCCACCTATTTTATTGAGGAAACATAAAAAAACCTAAAGTAATAGCCTATTTTTATATATAAAACCAGAGATTCGGGAGAGAAGGGTTCGGGGTTAGGTGACGGAGTTGGAAGTACTTAAATACCCACTCCGCCCCGCTTACGCGGGTCTTGCTACAATTGGTGTTCTAATACTAAAAAGTCCTTATTTTATTAAATGGTGCTAACAATTACAATGTAAAGAAAAGGGGAAAATAAAAGGGAAATGGAAGAGAATTATTTTATTGATTAATTTAAGCTAAAGATTACATGTAGCAATTACATTAATATGAAATGGGAAAATTAAGTAGAGTTGGAATGTATGGAGATAACCTTAACCAACTTTAATGTAATAAAGTGATTAGTTGGTCATGTCCCATTTGATGGGGATTGCATACATTGACTAAGACAAGTAAAATAAAAGAAGAAGTATTAAGTACCTTTAGAAAGGAAGAACTTCAAACTTGACTTGTAAAGAGTTTGTGTAGAGTTTTGTTGCTTGAATAGAATTCTTTGTCAAGAACTCTTGGAGAGAAATGTGTATAGTGTGTTTGTGAAGAAGTTTCAAGTCCAAGAACTTGTGTATAGTTTTTGTAGAGAAGATGAAGTTGGGTCCTTTGAAATGAACCAAGAAGGTCCTTTTTATAGGTAAAAATAGGAGGGAAAGGTTGGAGGGAAAAGGTGATCATCCATGTGAAATGGAATTGACCAATCAAAAATAAGACAAATAAAATAATAAATAAAAGAGAATGAAATAAATAAATCAAATCAATTAAAATATAAAGGAAATATTTTATTTTGATGAAAAGGCTAGAAGTGTGGGATTGGGAGTTACAAACCTAGGGGGGATGAACTTGGAGGTAAAAAGGAGGTCTTTTGTGATCAAGAAGAGATGTTGTAAATAAGAAAAGGGAGGGAAAAATAGTGCAATCCGTTACTGCCATAATGGGAGGCGCGCGGGTCCCGCTTTAGGGGCGAGACGCGCACACATCCCTATAACACTTTCGGAAGCGCCCGCGGGTGGAAAACACAAACTGACATAAATGACTAAAGTTAATTCTGTTATGCAGTTTAGTCCAAAATTAACGGGATCAGTTAGGAACTTAACCGAAGTAACATAAATTAACAAAAATAAGTTAATAAAAAATACTATGTATGCAATCGGGGTGAGAGGTCCAAGGCGGGGTGTCTACAAGCATGCCAAGTCATCGGTCGCTCGACCTGAGGGAAGTGGACAAGCCGAGGCGACAAATAAACTCATCATGGTGGCCTTAAAGAAAAACTTGGAAGGACGAGGTGGAAGATGGTCAGACGAGCTCAACACCGCGCTCTGGGTAGTTCGGACCACTAGCCGGAATTCAACAGGAGAAACTCCCTTCTCCCTTGCATATGGATCCGAGGCAATGGCGCCAGTCGAGGTCGAAATCCCCTCCATACGGGTAACTTACTTCGATGAGACAAGCAACGAAGAATCAAGAAGAAGGGACTTGGATTATTTGGAAGAAAGAAGGTTAGAGTCCCGAGCAAAGATAGAGAACTACAAAAAGAAATCAAAGCTCCATCATGATAAAAGAGTTCAAAAAATGATCTTTGAGGTCGGAGATTGGGTCCTAAGAAAGGCAGATGTCACGGGCAAAGATCCAGGATTCAACAAATTGAGGCCGAACTGGGTAGGTCAATTCCAGATTGCCAGAATAATCAAGGAAGGAACGTATCGCCTCCGAACTAAAGAAGGAAAAGACATCAAGAATGCATGGCATAGTGACCACCTCAAGAAGTAATTTAATTAAATGTAAGGACTTTGTAAAGAAAGCAAGCGATGAAAAGCTATGAAATAAACTTGTACCCGGAATTTTCATTCATAAAGTGTAACATTACATACTAGTCTATACTACATTCTAGTTTATATATGCATCCTAGTTCCTATGTACAAGCAGACAAAAGGGGTTTCTTCACGCCATAAAAGGACAAAAGGCGACCCCACAAAACAGGCTAAGTCATTAGCCATGCAAAAATAAGCAAAATACAAGAGCCCATAATTCAAGAAGAGTCAACTGACTCCATATCATCGTCCCTTTCATCTCCGGCATCATACTCCGATTCTTAGCCATACTCCTCCCCACCCCTTGCAGCGTCCACATCACCTCCGACCTCATCATTGTCAGACTATCCTCCTCATCATCTTCTTCACCTTTTGATCCGTCAGACGATGAGCTCCCGTTGCAAGTAGAGTCATCATCATCATCAGAAATGATTATGGGAGATTTTCCCCGTTGCTGTCAGTGGGGGAATCATCAACAGAATAGGAAGGTACAGGTGGAGCAGGGGAATCAGTGGAATCACATTCGTTTTCTGCTTTCCTTCCATGAGGGTCTTGGCTCGAGTTGGAGGAATCAGAGAAATCTGAAGGAAATGCAGCTGAACGATCCCTTTTGGGCGCCATGGAATGATTCATTAAGAAGGAGAAGGCAAAGAAGTGATAAGCAAAAAAAAAATAAAAGAAGCATAATGTTGGTCCCAAAGACACAACAAGGGTATGAAAAGAGGCTAGAAGGGGGGGTGAATAGCCCATTTAAAATTATCAACCCTTTTTCAAAATTCAACCTTATGCTTACTATTGAGTTTTGTGGTCAAGTAAAACCAACTAGTTCAAAGTAAAATGCACAGCGAAGTTTTCGATAAAAATGAGGTAGAGTTGGTTTTGAAGTTAAAACGACTAGGTAGGCAAATAGTGCGGCAGGCAATATTGCGGTCGGCAATATTGCGGCAGCCAAGAGAAGGTAAGTGAAATTATAAACTTGGAAGTTTCACTTGCGGCAAGCAAAGATGCGGTCGGCAATATTGCGGCAAGCAAATTGTGGTAGGTAACCTTGCGGTCGGCTATATGCGGTAAGCAAGGTTACTGACAAGGTAGGTTGAAAATGAAAGTTTGTGTCTGAGAGTTTTGGCAAATAGATAAGTAGTCAGAGATAGTAACTAAGGCAGTAGGTAAGCAACAAACACAATTCACAATCGTTTGAATATCTGGAAATATCAAAAACACTAAACGACAAACAAAGTCAATATGAACAATAAGAACAATTGCAAAAAAGTAAATTTGCAGAATGTAAATGACACAATGATTTGGAAAGGTTCGATCTGTTAAAAGATCTACGTCCTTTACCAAGATGGTCAGTCTTGGATTTTGAATGGAGGATATATTAATTCTCCTGAGTACAAATTACAAAGATGAAGAATTGAATTAACTCATTTTTCTATGAAGAACAAATCCTAGGCTTAGACCTGTGTATCCCTAATGATGCAATATAAGTTATTGATCAATCGGGGTGTGTGTGTGTAAGAAACAAGAGCTCTATGTAATCTATATGATTGAGAGCCTAATGAATCTTTAAGTGTTGCTGGGCTTGAGATTTGATATTCTTGAAGGTTGCTGGGGATCTTTGAAGATTTGAATGCGATTGCTTGAAGATTCAAATGATTCTGGAAATCTTGAGTATGATCTTCAATCACCAAGTATTTCAACAACAATTTCTCTCTTTGAATCTCAGCACATTAATCTCAGCCAATTTTCAATGAAGAAAGCAAGGCCTATTTATAGCCTTGTGAGAGAGGTAGCTGTTTGAATTCTTGGAGGACAAGTTTGGGAGATGATGAGCTGGAGCATTCTGATTGGAGCTCATTTCTTTGTTGTCTTCTAATTGCAGAAGTTAGTGGGCAAGATGTACTATCTTGTACCAGACATAACGACCAAATTCAAATTTGAATTTTGCAATGTTTAAATCAAACTTGTCTTTTCTTGGTCTTCACTTGGTTGTGCGGTAGCCATGCTTGCGGTCGCTTGGACTTGCGGTCGATACATTCTTGCAGCAGCAAGAATCAAAAGGTCGCCTAAACTTTTACAGCCATCATAGAGCATGCGGTCGCTCAATAAGCGGTCGCTCAATAAACGGCCGCTCAATAAACGGCCGCTCAATAAATGGTCGCTATACTTGCGGTCGCCACAACCTTGCGGTCGCTTCTCAAGCAGCAGCATAATCAGCAGCAGCTTGATTGAGGTAGGCAGACAAAGCAGCAGCAGCAGAACAGAAAAAACAGCAGCAGCAGCAGAGCAGCAAAGCAGCAGCAGCAGAGCAGCAAAGCAGCAGCAGCAACAGCAACAGGTAGCAGCAGCAGCAGGAGTGTGGTAACTTGGTGAGGTAGGCAGACTTAGCTTTTTCACAGCAGCAGCAGTGCGGTAGCTTGGTGAGGTAGGCAGACTTAGCTTTTTCACAACAGCAACAGCATGTAGCAACAAGCAACGAACGGTCGCCAAAACTTTGCAATCATCGAGTATGCGGTCGCCTTATTCCATGCGGTCGCTCAATGAGCGGTCGCTCAATGGGCGGTCGCTCAACAAGTGGTAGGTAGGTAGGCATACTGGCTATTTTCACAACATCAGCAGCAGCAACATTTCTTCAGAATTTGAGGGGCTGATTTTCTAAGCCTAACTAATTTAAAAATGGACTTAACTAATGAAGTTATAAAACTTCTTACAATAAAACCTAAAGTCCATAAAAAGTAAAATAAGGGTATGGGATCAATCAAATCTAGGTAATATGAGTGGTTTATAATATGCATACCCAATAATCTCTCCCTATTTGATTGAGACCATTACCTACTATAACAAAGACTAAATCATTGTACTTGGTAATAACATGTTTCAAGAAATTAAATTTTATTAAGTTCATGCCCCAAGTCAATGCACACACAATAAGTCAATGTTATAGATTTCTATCATCCTAAAAAGAGAATAAAAGACTAATCCTAGAAGATAGAAATATTTGATGCATATCAAAAAGAAATATATATGGGAGTTATGAAAAGCACCAAAGAACACAAACATGACTTTTACTCAAAATCATTAAGGCAGTTAAGGATAGGAGTACAAACTAATAAACTAGTTCAAACAAACATGTAGTAAATTGTTTCAAACAGATATCCTTCATTGACTTTCCTTTGTTATATGCACACTCTCCCCCTTAATGGTATCAATCATTTGGGAAGGTAGAGTGGCAACTTGATGTTGGAGTGAATCTTGATTGGATATAAGCTCAATCAACTCGTCTTTCAGAGAAATGACACTTGCATTCAAGGTGGAAACTTGATTTTGAGTCTCTATCGTAGTATCATCGACCGTTGGAGATGCGCGGTCGAGAGGAGTTGAGTCAGGGTACGGTAATGCTTCTTCAAAGCAGTAAACATATATCGTCGTTTTCCCTTATAGTTGCGTGTTCATGCGGTAGGGCATGAATGGTAGCATTTGACACTTGCGGTCGACCATAAGCGGTCAACAGGAATAGTGGTATTTGATATTGCGGTAGCTTTCTAGCGGTCAGCTATAATGTGGTTGCCACTGACTTGCTACCTACTTATTTGAGAAACTTGGAGAAACCAAAATATTAGCACATAAATCATAAGTACAAGATATTAAAGTTCTAGCATACCTATTTTTCCTCTGAGAAACCTAAATCTCTTGGAGTCTAGAGCCTTGGTGAGAATGTCTGCAATTTGATTGTCAGTACTCACATGCTCTAGATGAATGTTACCTTTTTCAACATGATCCTTGAGAAAATGGTATTTGATATCAATGTGTTTGGTCTTCGAATGCATGAAAGGGTTATTGGACACAGCAATGGTAGATGTATTGTCACAATAGATTGGACAATTTTCTTCTTTGATTCCGTAGTCGACCAATTGTTATTTCATCCAAAGCACTTGGCAGCAGCAGCTTCCAGCAGCTATATATTCATCTTCAGTGGTAGATACGGAGACTGAGGCTTGTTTCTTGCTTGCCCATGAAACGAGTCGATTTCCAAGGAAATGACAAGTTCCACTTGTGCTTTTCCTATCAATGGTACATGCTGCATAGTCTGCATCTGAGTAACCTATAAGATCAAAATTCGAATCTACTATAACACACCTCACTAAAAATCTCAAGATGCTCTGAATCAATTCCTTGCTATCCCGAACGATGGTCAACGGTCAACTGAAAAATGTCAACCTGGAGGGGGGTGAGCTGGGGGGCTCAGTAAGAAAAGGGATACACAATATCACAGAAGCCAATGAAACACAAACACCAAATAACAATGTCCATGAAATTATAAATATGGACATGACAATAAGACTCGCATTTTCATAAACCGGATAACCGATCAATCATACTTTACAGTCCGATGTACTAATTATATTCGGGTCCAGTGACTCAACCAAATTAACCAAATTGTTGGCCGCCCTCGACGGATCCGGACCCAACACAAACACCATAACCGAGTCCACTGCGACCGTTATATAATTAGCTACATCGCAACTGTTCCATATAACAAATCTCATCTGTGAGTACAAATAACACATAAATCATGCTTTTCAAATAACAATGACAATAACCGAGCAATTTTTTCAATTCCAAAGCAATAATCAAATGAGACCGAACAAATGAACTACGTATCAATAAAATGGAATACTACGATAAGACGGGTATAAAAAGAAAATGACATGGAATCAATACTGCGTAGTCTCTCTTACCTCAAAATGCTAAGGATCAGATCACCAAATATTTTACCCAACACTCGAAAATGGCTCGATGCTCAAATTCCATGCGCCTCAGAGAAGCATAAGACCACAAAGTTGGTGTTTATAGTATACTTATACAATTATATACTCTAAATAAAAGATGGGTTAACAAAATACAAATATCTCAAGTATGACACCTCCTTTTAGTGGCCACGTGCATAAGAAACTAGGTGTCATCCAAATCTCTTTTTCTTTCATGCATAGTCAGTCTATTTACGTGGCTCAATTCTATGCCAAACAACAATTAACTTTAACCCCATCCGTCCCGCTTCATTATTTATTTTTATACTTTTCGATCCGTCCCAAAACGTCGTGCTTAATTTCGGGATGTCACAATCTACCCTCCTTAAAAAGAATTCGTCCACGAATTCAACTTAATCTAGCTCTCGATTATCCTATACGAATACCCTAAGATCTTATCCCTGAGCTAGCTCACAAGCCTTAAGGTCGGGGTTCCGCTCTGATACCAAAGTCCAAGGTTAATAGTCCCATATAAATAACGAATAATACGTTTTACAGCAATAAGATGTGCTTCTCGAGGATCCGCTTGATAGTGAGCACAAACACAAACACTAAACATGATATCGGGCCTACTAGCAGTTAAGTATAGAAGAGAGCCAATCATACCTTGATACAAGGTTTGATCAACCTTTTTACCTTTCAAGTCTTTATCTAGCTTGTTACCAGCAGCCATAGGAGTGTCGTATGCTTTTGCATTTTCAAGTCAAAATTTCTTAATGAGATATTTTGTGTACTTTGCTTGGTTTAGGAAGATGCCTTCAGCACATTGTTTAGTTTGTAGCCCAAGGAAGAATGTTAATTCTCCCATCATGCTCATCTCAAATTTACTTTTCCTTAGCTTTTCAAATCGCTTACACAACAATTCGTTAGTGGAACCAAAAATATTTTCATCGACGTAAATTTGAACGAGTAAAGTATGATCATGATATTTTGCAATGAATAAAGTTATGTCGATCTTACCACGCTTAAAACCTTTCTCTAGGAGAAATTTAGATAGAGTATCATACCATGCTCGCGGAGCTTGTTTGAGTCCATACAAAGCCTTTTGAAGTTTGTAGACATGATGTGGAAATTTGAGATCTTCAAATCCGGCCGGTTGAGCGACATAGACAGTTTCTTGAAGTTCGCCGTTAAGAAATGCACTCTTCACATCCATTTGATAAAGCTTGAATCTTTTGTAAGAGGCATATGCTAAAAATATCCTTATAGCTTCAAGTCGTGCAACGGGGGCAAAAGTTTCATCTTAATCAATGCCTTCTTCTTGTCTATATCCTTGTGCGACCAACCTAGCTTTGTTTCTTGTGATGGTTCCATTCTCATCCATATTATTTCTAAACACCCACTTTGTACCTATCACTCTTTGATCTTTTGGCCTTGGAACTAAGGTCCAAACTTTACATCTTTCAAATTGGTTGAGCTCTTCTTGCATAGCACCAACCCAACTTGAGTCTTGGAGTGCTTCATCAACTTTTTTAGGTTCGACTTGAGATATGAATGCGGTAAGTGCATCATAATTTGATCGTCTTGTTCGAACACCAGAATGTAGGTCACCAATGATATTCTGAATTGGGTGATCTCTGACCTCGCGCACTTCATGAGGTAAGTCTGGTTGAGTTGATGGTTGTTGTAAGTCTTCTATTGGTACATCATTTGTGTCATCCCAATTATAGGTAAGTTGAGGGATTGGTTCTTCAATATTGATGGGTTCTTCAGCATTTTCTCCATTTGGATTTGCTGCTGATGTGGTAGCATCAGGAGCTTCATTTGTGGTAGGTGGAGGTGCTGTTGAGGTAGATGGATTTCCTTGAGTTGATTGATTTTGTAGTCGATTTGTACCTGTCTCATTAATCTCAACAAAATCATCAGCAACATTTGGAGCCATATGTGGCTCAAGGAGAGAATGTTCATCAAAAGTTACATGGATAGATTCAATTATCTTAAGAGTGGTTTTATTAAATACACGAAAAGCTTTGAGTGTTTAGCATACCCAACAAATATACCTTCATCGGCCTTAGGAGAAAATTTACCTCGATGTTCTTTACCGTTGTAGAGAATGTAACATTTACATCCAAAAATCTTGAAGTAGGCAATGTTGGGGGTTCTTCCTCTCCAAAGTTCATAAGGAGTTTTGTTGTAGGTTTTGTTGATGAGGGATCGATTTTGAGTGAAGCATGCTGTGTTGACGGCTTCAGCCCAAAAATATTGAGGTAGCTTAGATTCATCAATCATTGTCTTTCCTGCCTCTATCAACGTTCTGTTCTTTCTTTCCACAACAACGTTTTATTGAGGAACTCCAACAGATGAAAAGTTGTGGTCAATACTGTCGCGCCCCGACCCGTGGTCCTACTTGGCCCCACGCCCGGGACACGCGAGGAAGACGTCGTAAAGCAACTCTAAGAAAATTTTTCATAAAAAGGTTCACACAACCAACACGTCACCAAAACATGACTTTAAGTCACAAAACAAACTTTCTCAAATGAGTACTTAGCCACTTGGCTATAACAAACTTTACTTATAAAATTTACAAACACGAACACCAACCAAAAGAGATGATACAAATAACTGAGTCACGGGTACACTACCCTAAAGGTATTACATTTACATAATGTATCCTTTATACATATCACTTCCCAAAAGTCTTACCAAAAATCTCTTTACCAACGTCCTCCCTGTGCTGTGACCTATTCCCTGGACTCCTTCTTATCTAAAACGGTAAACAAATAAGGGGTGAGAATAAATCTCAGTAAGTTACTAAAATGCAACTACATTACATGCTAATATGATGGTCATAAAGAAACAATATTAACAAATAAGCGTATAACACATAGCACATAACATGAGAGGCTCCCTATCGCCAACCGTCCCATACCGGTTGGAAATAACGACCAACTCATCATGCAACACATAAAGCGGAAATAAACACTCATACGTGGATACTGAGCCAAGGTTCTCAAACCAAACAATAGCCATCTGAGAGGCATCAACTGAGCAGCATCGAAGAGCTGAAACGGGTTCCGGAACCAAACAACAACAACAACAACGGGGGGAAAATGACACAAAGTCATAACCCAAAGTGCCCAACCTTTGGCCTAAGGAAGGGGGTTAAAAATGGGAAACCAATGATAGGAGCCTTATAATGTACTTGGCTCGGAGACCATTATAATCCCTATCACTGCCCAACACACACAAAAGTACCAGCTGGACTTTACACGCAAGCACCAAATAGAAATACTTGCTTAAACAACAATCAGGGACAATGATTCCAATGTAGGGAACCATGCCAAACACATCAAGAAGATGAATTATTCAACACATCACAAAGTGCTCAACAATGTTCACATAATCAATCACTAACATTTCACAACACTTGTGTCCACAAAGGAACCAATTCTACCACTTTAGTGATCCACAACAATCATCTAACTACTTTAGGACACTACCCAAAAACTAGACCAAGATTGACCTTTAAATCCCTTGGATTTGAAAACTCCAAACTTTTTCAGACAACTGGGCGGTCGCCCAAACTGGGCTGTGCGGCCGCCCAAAGTGCCCTGTTCCAAGAAGAAAAACCTTCAGATAGATGTGCGGCCGCACGCCCATTTTTGGGCGGCCGCCCACATCACCTGGCAGACCAAAACTTACCAAAGTTCACTCCTTATATTTCACAACCCAAATTTCACTAATACTTGCAACTCTTAACATCTACAACTTACACAAAGGCATAAAACTTAGCCTAAGAAAAATACTAACACCAACAATAACCATTTCATACTACTCCCTTTGTCCCGAAATTACAAGTATATATAAACATACCAAAACATTATTTCACAACCTACTAGACATATATAACATGTTTATATCCATTTTATTAGGTACAACAACATTACCATACTTTCCCAATACTACAACACCCATTAGTATTAACATTTCCCACATGCAACAAATTAGTACTACTCCCTTCGTTTCACAAGTATCATTATAATTTTTAATATACTAATATATCCAATTTAGAATACTTTCACTTCTTTCCCCGTCCCATAAATAACAGTATAATTTTATAATACATTTATTTAACCTTTAACTAAAGATACTATTTTACCGTCCCACGAGTAGGAGTATAATATATAAAGCATATATGATGTTGCATCCTCTCCTACTTCCCCAAATCAAAACTACTATACCCATTTCCCACAAATAACAAGTCTATAACCAGTTTTACTACTCCCTCCGTCTCAAAATTACAAGTATATAAAAATATACCCAAAACATTATTTTATAACATATAAAGCATATATAGCATACTTATGACCATTTTAACATTTAAAGGGGGGATTAGTAATTTACCTGTTTTTCGGAAACGAGTCAAGAAAATTATATTGTTCGGTAGATGTGGCCTACTCAACACCCTGAACATTTATATATTTTTAGATTTAAAATGGAGTAGTAAATTAAAATAGGGAAAATTAACAAATCATTATTTTTACCTAGCTTTTCTTCTTCTTCTTCAATGGAGGATTTTGGGAAAGTTACTATGTGTTTGGGTGAGGTTCATGCGCAGAGAGGGAAGAAAGGTAAGAGGGATTTTAATATATATAGTCATTCTCCTAAGGTCCTTCAACTTTCAACTTCTTACAACTAAACCCCCCATGCTTATACTTCCATAAGACACCCTCTAGTTTTAACTACACCCATTTATTCCAAAACAAGGTTATAACTAACAATCATATTAACACATATAATCAAATAGAATGTGCAAATTCATTTAATATGATGCAACAAATAAAATGCACACATAATTTTAAATTTAAAATTCTCAAAAATATAAAATAATTATAAAATAAATAAAACTGATTTTTGGGGTCGTTACACTCACTCCCCCTTAAAGAAAATTCGACCCGAATTTTAGGATTGCTTACCTCCATTCTCAAACAACCAAGATACTTACTTTCATTCCAATCCCGAAACTCCATACTGAGTTCAATATCCTCTAAAACTTTAGACATATCGGAGAAGAATCATAAACACAATTGCGTGGCATCAACACATGGAACTTATTATCAACCTCGTCGAGAGAAGGAAGTAACACAAGACGATAAACTCAACCTCTAGCTCTTTCCAAAATCTCAAAAGAACTGACATATTAAACAATTCCACGAGAAGTAAAGGTATATCCCTCGAATTCTTAGAATCAACTAAACAAGTTCTCAAGAATCTGAATGGTTATTTCTAACTGACCATCTGACTGAGGGTGAAAGTCATACTAAGTCTCAATTCCGAACCCCAGGCCTTCTGAAATGCTTGCCAAAATCAAGATGTAAATAAGGAACCCATATCTATTACCATGCTCGTAGACATCCCATGAAATCAAACTATCTTCGGAACAAATAACTGATAACTGATAATTTACTTCCAGATTATTCATAACTCAAGGACTTAGTTGAATACTTAGAATTCCTCGCACCAAACAATTAAAGGTAACTCCTCGAATTTATCTCAATACTCTACTTCTACTTGGATTCATAATTAAATTGGTCTTGTGTATCCCTTCAAGTATCTATAGTTGAACTCCGTTATACATGTTTAATTCCACTAAGTGTTGACTACATACTCTGCTATAGAAGTTAAATTCCATCACTAGCCACGAACAAAATCTTATTGTCTGTCATTATTCATTCCACGAGTAATTTTCGATAGTTGATATTATTCAATAGAGTAGAAATTTAAAGCTTTCACAATCACAAAGTCACACCATGTCTCAACTCACGAAGACTCCAAAGTGTTAATTCCTCTAACATTCCCCATTTAGTTTTATCACCCATGAACTATAAGTCAATGAATCCTCTAACACAATACCTTTCCTGATGATATAATATGGTAAACACTTCAAATCTAACTCCATCAAAGTCATTCACTAATGCAATGGATGTATAATCGCAATAAATCTCAATTTATGGGTAGGATAATTTTGTTGATAAGGAATCAATCTTCTCAAAACACACATTGTTACCGTACCATCCTGAAGCAATGAACATCTCAATCACTCTTTAAGGCATCTCTATGAATAAGGAATTTATCAAGTCCACTATAAGGGTAAGCTTGACATATCCACTAGAAATTAGTAACACTAATCATATCCTCTAGATAACTGTAGTACTAGTTAAATCCATTAAGCAATATCAATACTGAAGTTGTCATCAACTCTCGATTCATCAATTAACACTCGCAACAATTAAACTCGTTCACTCTTACCAATCCATCGAGATAGTGCATCTTTCTGTGCTATGCAGTTAACAGTGTAGCTACCTTAGAATTCCATCAATAAATCCTCAACCCTATGCCTGAGTTGAAACTTTCCTCAAAATAATATATCCTCTAACATGAAGACATTCTGCCCTGATTTTACAAACTGCTACCGCTCTCAAAGAACTCAGACTAAGATTACTTATACAATTCAACGTATCCAACAATACCACTGAAGCAGGTGAGAATTCAAACTATATAACCACCATTCACGATGTCCATCCCCGATATAAAAGCCATCTTTGAAATATACTCAACTAAAATTCTCAACAAATGATAATCACTTCAAATCAACCACTAAACAATTACTGATCTCTGATGTTGCTCAAACATAGCACCCAACCACTCAAGATCACCCAAGGTTCTCCTCAAGAACAAGTACCACTCAAGGGAAATAAATTTAAAATCTCACAAGGAAAAGATATCTTTCAATTTAAATGCAAATTTTTCACTACTAACTCCATAAACCAACTACCAGGCACAAGCTTGCAACAACAATTTACAAATTTCTTAATGCCTAAATAGCATGAATGCTAAACACATATATATACCATGCTTAACTAAAACACACTAGCATATAAAATTCCACCACCATAACATCAAAATCTTGTGATGACAACATCACTAAACCGGCAAATTAAACATGCCCAAGAATACGCACATCACAAGTATACGACACTTTATCGGTCGTCTAACACTCCCCCTTAGGAAGACACATCTAACACATAAGGTAAAGACTCAGAAGACACATACAATCAAGAAGCACAATGCACAAACACACAAGTATACGAGGAGCCAGGGTCTATAAGTGTGTGTGCTCTCAAACTAGACATAGAAATTATACCTCCAGTCACATTAGAAGAATCTGAAATCTGTTGTTGATTGATGGAAGAAACACGATCTTGCACCTTAACCTTTCCTGAAGCATCCCTCTTTTGGCCCCGAGATGACCCAGCTGCACTTCCCGATAACTGATTCTTAAATCTAAAGCAACTCTTCTGAAAGTGACCCAACTGACCACAACTCAAACATTTGCCTTGCTTCTTCCAACATTTTTCTTCTAGATGTCCCATCCTTTGACAGTAGTTACATACTCGTTTACTTCGGGTTCCTCTATTATGCGGCCCTTGAAAAGATGCCCTAGCTTGCGAAGGTTTTCCTTGATATTCTCTACTATCTCCACGCTGGGGTTGCGGTTTTACCTGTTCTCCTCGTTTTGTCACATCTGAGGTTTCAATCTTGGTTTTATGCTCCTCTGTATCGTCAATGATTTTCATGACAGCATCAAACATACCTTGGAACAGTGCTCGAACCTCTTCTCTAGCGTTACCCGACCCTGAAGGCCCTGACTGATTCCCTTCGGTGCCAACCATTTTCAATAAGTACCTGCATAAAACTCTCAACGTTACTTACCCTATACACAACTACCCTCCTAGGTCATTTAGTCATTCTAGACCATCTACAACCTAGCTCTGATACCAACTGTCGCGCCCCGACCCGTGGTCCTACTTGGCCCCACGCCCGGGACACGCGAGGAAGACGTCGTAAAGCAACTCTAAGAAAATTTTTCATAAAAAGGTTCACACAACCAACACGTCACCAAAACATGACTTTAAGTCACAAAACAAACTTTCTCAAATGAGTACTTAGCCACTTGGCTATAACAAACTTTACTTATAAAATTTACAAACACGAACACCAACCAAAAGAGATGATACAAATAACTGAGTCACGGGTACACTACCCTAAAGGTATTACATTTACATAATGTATCCTTTATACATATCACTTCCCAAAAGTCTTACCAAAAATCTCTTTACCAACGTCCTCCCTGTGCTGTGACCTATTCCCTGGACTCCTTCTTATCTAAAACGGTAAACAAATAAGGGGTGAGAATAAATCTCAGTAAGTTACTAAAATGCAACTACATTACATGCTAATATGATGGTCATAAAGAAACAATATTAACAAATAAGCGTATAACACATAGCACATAACATGAGAGGCTCCCTATCGCCAACCGTCCCATACCGGTTGGAAATAACGACCAACTCATCATGCAACACATAAAGCGGAAATAAACACTCATACGTGGATACTGAGCCAAGGTTCTCAAACCAAACAATAGCCATCTGAGAGGCATCAACTGAGCAGCATCGAAGAGCTGAAACGGGTTCCGGAACCAAACAACAACAACAATAACGGGGGAAAATGACACAAAGTCATAACCCAAAGTGCCCAACCTTTGGCCTAAGGAAGGGGGTTAAAAATGGGAAACCAATGATAGGAGCCTTATAATGTACTTGGCTCGGAGACCATTATAATCCCTATCACTGCCCAACACACACAAAAGTACCAGCTGGACTTTACACGCAAGCACCAAATAGAAATACTTGCTTAAACAACAATCAGGGACAATGATTCCAATGTAGGGAACCATGCCAAACACATCAAGAAGATGAATTATTCAACACATCACAAAGTGCTCAACAATGTTCACATAATCAATCACTAACATTTCACAACACTTGTGTCCACAAAGGAACCAATTCTACCACTTTAGTGATCCACAACAATCATCTAACTACTTTAGGACACTACCCAAAAACTAGACCAAGATTGACCTTTAAATCCCTTGGATTTGAAAACTCCAAACTTTTTCAGACAACTGGGCGGTCGCCCAAACTGGGCTGTGCGGCCGCCCAAAGTGCCCTGTTCCAAGAAGAAAAACCTTCAGATAGATGTGCGGCCGCACGCCCATTTTTGGGCGGCCGCCCACATCACCTGGCAGACCAAAACTTACCAAAGTTCACTCCTTATATTTCACAACCCAAATTTCACTAATACTTGCAACTCTTAACATCTACAACTTACACAAAGGCATAAAACTTAGCCTAAGAAAAATACTAACACCAACAATAACCATTTCATACTACTCCCTTTGTCCCGAAATTACAAGTATATATAAACATACCAAAACATTATTTCACAACCTACTAGACATATATAACATGTTTATATCCATTTTATTAGGTACAACAACATTACCATACTTTCCCAATACTACAACACCCATTAGTATTAACATTTCCCACATGCAACAAATTAGTACTACTCCCTTCGTTTCACAAGTATCATTATAATTTTTAATATACTAATATATCCAATTTAGAATACTTTCACTTCTTTCCCCGTCCCATAAATAACAGTATAATTTTATAATACATTTATTTAACCTTTAACTAAAGATACTATTTTACCGTCCCACGAGTAGGAGTATAATATATAAAGCATATATGATGTTGCATCCTCTCCTACTTCCCCAAATCAAAACTACTATACCCATTTCCCACAAATAACAAGTCTATAACCAGTTTTACTACTCCCTCCGTCTCAAAATTACAAGTATATAAAAATATACCCAAAACATTATTTTATAACATATAAAGCATATATAGCATACTTATGACCATTTTAACATTTAAAGGGGGGATTAGTAACTTACCTGTTTTTCGGAAACGAGTCAAGAAAATTATATTGTTCGGTAGATGTGGCCTACTCAACACCCTGAACATTTATATATTTTTAGATTTAAAAATGGAGTAGTAAATTAAAATAGGGAAAATTAACAAATCATTATTTTTACCTAGCTTTTCTTCTTCTTCTTCAATGGAGGATTTTGGGAAAGTTACTATGTGTTTGGGTGAGGTTCATGCGCAGAGAGGGAAGAAAGGTAAGAGGGATTTTAATATATATAGTCATTCTCCTAAGGTCCTTCAACTTTCAACTTCTTACAACTAAACCCCCCATGCTTATACTTCCATAAGACACCCTCTAGTTTTAACTACACCCATTTATTCCAAAACAAGGTTATAACTAACAATCATATTAACACATATAATCAAATAGAATGTGCAAATTCATTTAATATGATGCAACAAATAAAATGCACACATAATTTTAAATTTAAAATTCTCAAAAATATAAAATAATTATAAAATAAATAAAACTGATTTTTGGGGTCGTTACAAATACCGTGGTCGTCACAGTATTGAGCAACGCCATTGTTTTTGAATTCTGTTCCATTATCAGATCGAACACTAACGAGGTCGTCTTCTTTTTGGGTTTGGAGCTGTCTAAAGAGCACGGTCAAAATGTCATAACAATCGTCTTTGGAGATCATCATTTCGACCCACGTGTATCTTGAATAATCGTCTACCACAACTAATGTATATCTATTGCCTCTAATACTTGCGGTAGTGACAGGTCCAAATAAATCCATATGTAGTAGCTGCAAACATCTTGAAGTTGACGGATTCGTCTTGTTGGAGAAAGACGCTTTTGGTTGTTTGCCTAGTTGACAAGCTAAACACTTTTCATCGTGGTGATCAGCTACCTTGGGTAGACCACGAACTAGATTTTCTCTTCCAATCTTGGAGAGATGCTTGAAGTTCAAGTGACCGAGTCGTTTATGACAAAGCCAACTATTTTCGCTAACATTCTTTGCTACAAAACAGAGATTAGAAAAAAATACAAGAAGAATTGAAATCAACGATGTTGTGAATACCCCTTTCCGTAAATGCGGGTGACGCACGGGAAGTCTTTCTTTTATTTATCTTTATTTATCTTTTCTATGGGATTAGGATATTCAAGTTAGAATTTAACTTTATTAAGAGTCGCCACGTTGTTTTTATTGAGCTAAAACATTGAGAAAAAGCTAACAAAGAGAGGGTTCGGGGGTCAAGTTACGACAAGAGAAGAATATTAAGTAATCACTCCTATCGCCCGAGAAATCGGACTTTCTATCATGATGAGTGTGTTAGTAGTGTGTTAGTGATTGAGACCGGATCCGAAGATTGCCTACGTTCCTCTCGTGATGAGAAGCTCAGGTCAGCGTAGTTCGCACATAATCGGAATAGAGAGAAGAAGCGGGATCATGCATGATGAAGGGGGAGGAGAAAGAATCATACAAGATGATCACATCCTAGAATAATGATTATACCATTGATAAGATCAATGTGTAGTCCTCACATTCATCCTTGGAGAGTTATTGATCATGGGAATATTTACCTAAAGTTTAGGGTTTAGAAGTAGTTCCTAGATCTCAGGGATCATCATCGGCTATGCAATATGAAAAGGGATTAAAACATTATATCTAGCATGGTATGCATGGGATAAGCCGTACATCTAGCATAATAATAAGAATATCATGAAACATGTATGAAATAACACATAAGCATGAAGATCGCTACCCTAGTTACAGAGCGTATTATGAATTCTAGCAAGAACATGAAGAACACGTTATGAATCATATGATTATAGATGTATAAACATAATGAAACTAGCATAAATCATATCTAAACTAAGAAAACGTGACAAATTCTCACCAATCTTGACAAGAACGAAGTCGAATCTCTCGCGCGGATTCGCCGGAACTTCGGGATTGTTAGAAAGGCTTGAAGGGAGAGCTCTGCCGTCAGTTTGGCTTGTGGAACCTGGGGAAGATAATTGTGTATCAAAATAATGAACTGAGGTCATCTATTTATAAGAAAACTTGACCCGGGAGAAGTGGCCGCCCGGCCGGTCCAATGGATTGGCACAATTTTCGAGTTAAGTCTATCTGGACTCTGGAGGATGATCAGATAAGTCTATCTTCGATCCCTCATCCGATCAGTCGAGAACATCTTCTTATCTGGGCTTTTTGGGAAATCCTGGATAAGTCCTACGCAGCTCGTAAATACCCGGGAGGTCCCTGTGAGTTCTAGAATGCCTAATAACTCATTTTCAGGTTGGGTACTAACAGTAGCCCCTCGGCAACGTTTCTTGCAAGGCAATGGAGGGTCGTCGATTAAGAAAGGAACCGATCTGAAACATGAGTTCCAAATCGAGAGAGGAGTGAGAAAGAATGTGACCAGGTTGGCCGGGTGGCTGAACCTTTGTCAGGCTACCTACGTATCTAAGTGGAATTAAGCCATTCATAGTTCGAGACCTGCGGGGAATGAAAGAAACGAGATGCCATCCTTCGCTGGGGGTAAACAAGTATTCGCCAAAAAATAAAGTCGCGTGGACCCTACTGGGGAGAAAAAAAAGAAACGAAACATTGTCTTTCCGCTTGAGATCGACAAACATCTGTGAAACAATAAAGTCGTTGCAGATGGACTCTATTGGGGAAAGGAGGGAAGACCCTACGCACGGTGCTACAAGAAGTTTAAAGAATCAAGAACAGAAATAGGGATGAATTCTAACTTCCTATAGAGCGCACGTAATCAATTTATTTTGGAGAATTAGGGATTACGGAGGTTTCCGACCTTTCATTATGGATTAATTTAGAAATTTTATAGAGGATTTACGAACCCAATTTTAGATCTTTAGAAATTTTATAGAGGATTTCCGAGCACAATTTTAGATTTTTAGAAATTTTATAGAGGATTTCCGAACCCAATTTTAGATTTTTAGAAATTTTATAGAGGATTTCCGAACCCAATTTTAGATTTTTATAGAGGTCTTACGGACCCAGTTAGGGCTTACGGAGGTTCCGACCTTTAATTTATAATTTTAAGGGTTTAGGACCTTCAATTATAGATTAATTTTGAAGATTAGGGCTTACGGAGGTTCCGACCTTTAATTTATAATTTTTAGGGTTTAGGACCTTCAATTATAGATTAATTTTGAGGATTAGGGCTTACGGAGGTTCCGACCTTTAATTTATAATTTTTAGGGTTTAGGACCTTCAATTATAGATTAATTTGGTAATTTTTATAGAGGTCTTCCGGACCAAATTGGTTAAATTCTGGTTAAATTTGGCTAACGGGGCCAATTTTGGATTAAAAATAAGCCGAGGGGCTAAATTGCAAATCTGGCGCCTGGGGGAGTAACTGGCCGCGTGGCCAGTACTTGCGATTGGCTGACTTGCGTTGACGAGGATCGCTGATTAGCGCGCGAGGTGGAGGGCTGAGATCGTGCCACGTCTTCCGGGAAGACTGGCCGCGTGGCTAGTCCCTTCGCTGGACAGACCCTACAAACAGCCGCCGGCTGTTGCTTTCATTCTCCATTCTTCTTTTGTTCTTGTCGGGGAAAGAGAGGAAAATGGAGATTTTGAGAGATTTTTGTTGTTATAGAGATGGATTTTAACTATCTTTTTGGCGCGGATCAACCGTATGAGCACGGCGCGGGTGCGGGTCAGCAGTTTGAACAAGCCAAAGGCGCGGGACCATACTTTGAGCAGGGCGAGGGAGCGAACCCGCCTCCACAAGAGGGGCAACATCAACTTCGAGCGAGGATGGCTTCTCGCAACTTCCGTCCTGATGAATGGCACTTCACCATGGGACAGCATTTTGACTTGTACGCGGGGCCAAACAAGTATTGGTCTAGTGGGAACTTGATGGAGACGAAGGAGGTAACGATCTCACTCTTAGCGCTTTTGGGTATTTTTGTGTCTTTTATTTCATACTTGTTGTATTACTTTTGAGACTTTTTTGAATTAAATTAATCGTTTGTGATTATTTAAATTTGGGATTTGTTGATTATTTTGGGGACGGAAAATATACGCGCAAGCATGCATGAATACTTTAATTTATATACTGTCAGTTTGAGTAACGCACCTTTGCCGTGTTTACCTGCAGAGGATGAAATCTCGCGGATACACGAAGGCCGTGGGAGAGATATGGGGCATGCTTCCGCCAGGTGGCGTGGTCAGAGAGAGGATTTGAGCCCTGGGATTTGGCCCATTTTTTGATGCTGTGTAGGCGATTGGAGGGACCCAGAAGGTGATGGGCCTGGTTGAGATGATAAGGGAATATTGGTGGGATACTACCCACACGTTCCACTTTAGTTGGGGAGAGGTGACCATTACTCCCACCGATTTCGCAGCTATCACTGGGCTGCAATTTACTGATATGTCCCTGCCATTTGATGAGGGCCTGTCTGAGGACTTACATCGTTAGGTAGAGCTGATTGGGATGCCGTTGGATAAAGGCGTTAAGGGTAACGGCGCTGAGGCAGGCCGTCTGAGGACCTTGCTAGATAGGGCCATTGGAGACTTTGTTGAGGCCATCAGCGATACTGATTGTCTGGTGCGAGCCATTTTGTGGTATAGCTTCTCACAGACTCTGTTCCCGAGTGCAGGGACTTTTTGTCGGTTCTCTTTGTTGGGTGCTCTGGCTGATCTGGAGCAGGCGAGTCAGGTCTCATGGGGCGGAGCCGGCCTGGCAGAGATGTATAGGGCCCTTAATGTCTGCTCGAGGTCTAGTACCTCGTCTTTTGATTGTTTTCAGTTTGCCTTTGAGGTATGTCTCTGACTCAATCTTTTCCATTCCGCGTTTGTCTTTTGTTTAGAACTGTATAGACTGAAATGCTGCCTTATTCCACAGGTGTGGGTATACGAGCTGTTCCATATTGCTCCTTTTGCCGTGCAGGGAGTGAAGGAAGTCCCAGTTATGAGATTATGGGTAAAGGGCAACCGGTTGGAGGGTCGCAGGGCTAGGAAGACTCCTGATCTGGGGATTTTTACTGCGAGGTTGAGTGGTCAGCTGCATGAGGATTTCCAGTTTTTCCCTTGGTCGGATCAGGTGCTGGCAGGGGTCGGTCAGGCTCAGGAGTTTACTGCCTCCCGCTGCTTTTTAGTAGGGTTGACTGGGGATGCCATGTACCTTGGCGAGAGAGTCTGTAGATAGCATGGTAGACATCCGGTAGTGTGGGCCCCTCTTGAGCCTCCGAGGAACATGCTGTACCCGGCTAGGCTAAGGGCGAGTGGTGAATACCGAGTGAGGACTCCGGCCCATTTGTATCAGAGTGGTGCTGACTATGCGTGGTTTGTGGAGCATGTACTGCTGAGTCCGCAGGTTTTGGCGAGGAGGCAGGCTGGTGCCTATCCGGCTAGCTCGAGCAGAGCTGCTAGGCATGCCATGGATATGCCTCGTTTCCCTGATAGTATCTGGATGCGATGGGGAGGTGCTGAGGTGGACTTTGATCGGACTCCGACTGAGGCTGATGAGCTCACTGGGGCCCAGCTTCCTCCTATGGTAGCTACGGTATGATACCATTTTCATTCCTATCTTGCACACACCCACTTTAGACTTGTATCTGAACTGTGCTTTATTTGTCCCAGGTGACTCAGGAAGCTTATATCCACTCTGTCCGTCGGGGCAATATTTTTGAGAGGATATTCCAGAGTTTGGCTGCTGCTTGTACCTGCCGTCAGGAGGACGTGGTGTTACCAGAGAGAGATCGCCCGTGGAGTCTGCTCGTCCATCTCATGCCAGTCGGAGATCTACTCGAGGTAGGGGTTCCGGAGCTAGTGGATCCCATTATGTGCAGTAGCGGGGCCGTGATGGTGATGATGAGAGTGATGAAGAGGAAGAGGATGTTGATGTTGAGGGGTCCGACTCAGACTAGATGTAGTCCTTTGATTTCCTACACTTTGTTAAAGAAAGAGGGAGAGAGGAGAAACAAACAGATACATATTTATGTACAATATTTATTTGTCTTTGGTATGTAATTAATTAGTATTTTATTTACATGTCTTTACATTTAGTACAATGCATGAGCCCTAGGGGTAAAGTAGGGATTATACACCCTGCCGGGTAATTCTGCCTTCTTTATTGGACCTCTTTTGTGATCTGGGACCTTCAATATGTCTGAAATTGGTCCATTCCGGCGCTTGTTGGGGACGGACTGGCAATCTGTCTGAACCGGATGATGTGGCCGCCTGGCCAATTGTTGTAGAAGGGACTGGCTGCGCGGCTGGTTCTTGATCTGACACGATTTTCGTCAGATTTTTCCTTGTATGATCAGGACTTGAACTCCCAACTCTATATAATAACAGTCTGCGTAAACAAACGAGGCAGATTGCAGTTTTCTTCCCTTTTGCTCTAGGTTTTGATCCTTCCAAGCTTTTCTGATGGATAGACACCCTAGGATTTCTGAGGAGCGACAAAACTACTTCATCAAGAGCTTGAAGATCTGGGTTGGGAAGCTTTCGAGGGCAACCCGTGCAAGATTTGATAGGAGATTTGGAATTAAGTGCCTTTGGTCCTTGTATAGGGTTAAGTCTGACGAGCATCTGGTTCGTGCTGCTGCTAGATTCTGGGACCACGAGAATCATGTCTTCAACTTTTCTTATAATGAAATCACCCCTACGTATGAAGATTTTGTGGCCCTTTGTGGTGCGACAATGATGGATAGGGTAGCCATGCCTCAGCCTCAAGTGCCTTCTGATCTTCGGATTTCCCAACTGCTGAGGATGTCTGTTGAAGATGCCAGGGGTTTGCTGATGGATGGTGATGTTAACCTCTGTGGGCTTCCCATTAGGTTTATTAATAGCACGGTAGAGTCTGACACGGCTCTAGATTGTCTGGCACTTTGTCTGTTTGCCTCGGTATTGTTTCCACCTTATGTAGGAGTAGCTACCATGGGTTGTCTTGATATGGTGGATCAGGTTTGAGCCAATCGCAGTATAATCCCTTGCTTGCTTGGGGAGACCTTTCATGGCATTGGAGAATTGGATTCAAGAGCTCGAAAGATGACCAGAGGAAGTACCAGGTTGTTAACCTTGTGGCTGCAGGAGAGACTTCAAGTTTTGGAAGAACCTGTTGGACCAGTATCCCCTTGGGTTTACCATAGTAGGCGCATAAGGAAGCGCTTCGTAGGGATGGCTCGTTCTGCATGGGTGACTTATATGGCACAGATGAGTACTACTCAGATCAAGTGGATGGTCCCTCACTAGGGGGTGATCAGAGAACGGTGGATTCAGAGCATTCTCTGCATGATTCGGGTCCCTGCCTTTGACATGACTACTTACTATTATGCAGTACGGGTGTGTCGTCAGTACGGGATGCCTCAGATTATACCCTCTTTATGGGATGAGACTTGTAGCAGAGTCACTGACAAGATACTTCCCATGACTAACGGGGTTGCAGTGCTCTTGGAGCGATGTTGGTCTTATGATCTCATGCTCAGCACTCTCTGTATACATCGACCACGTGACATACTTCTGTCTCGAGAATACTTGTACTGGTACCAGACGACTCTGGGAAATATGGGACAGACTCTGAGAAGATTGAGACGTGGGGTGGTGGTCCCTTATGTCTCCAGCAGACGCTTGAGGGAGGATGACAATGTACAACGGGAGTCTGAAACCGAGTTGGCTCAGCTATCACCTACGGAAAGGAAAAGAGAGAGAGAAGGCCCAAGTGGGGTGACTCGGCTTAAGAAGGCTTTATTAGAAGATCCTACTAGACAGGCTAGATGTGGACGACGAGACAAGAAACCGAAGAAGGATGCGGAAGAGGAAGAGGAGGAATGACTCCGGGTATCTGTAGACACCCCATTGTGAACTCAAATTTATGATTACACTACTCTTGTGTCTCGCCTTTATGTTTGGATAAAAACTCGTTAGTTTCGTCATGTTTTGTTAAGTTTCTAACTGACTCCGTTAGTCAGGGGCTAAACTGAACAACAGAACTTTAGATAAGGGCAAAACAGTACTTTCGTACTAGATGCCTCGTACGAGACATTGATGTGTCGTACGAGACATCTCCTCTGTCTGCGAGTCTAATTCACTTTCCTTCTCCGTCCCGATCTCTTTCTTGGCCAAAACTCTCCTAATCCGGGGAATATCTAATAGGAAGCTTCCTAGGTGATTTCCTACTGATTTCCTACCCCTTTAACCTCTCCAAATAAGGACTCTATTTCCTACTAAACTTAGGACTCCTTTTCTTGGCCCCTAAGCAATCTAAGCCTATAAAAATATAGTTTTTCACCACAAAAAGGGGTTAACAACTCTCTAATCAGTCCTTCTCCAAAGAATCCCGTTTTTCCTTCTCCCTCATACCAAAACACCATCAAAAAGTCATCTTTTCAAGCCAAGGTCATCACAAAACTCTTGGATCATCAAGGCCTTAGTCAAGGCCATCAATTGGAATCTCAAGAACGCTTTAGGTAAACTCCTACGCTTTTAATATCTACTTCTCATCTCATTCTTTGTTTTAGAGTGGTGTAATCCCATCAAAAGGATCAGCCTAGAGCCTCTCCAATCTATGGAGATGGTCTCGAAGCACATGATCCGACATTCCAATAATTAAGAAATTAATTATTGGCTTTAATTGTTTTAATTACTTGTTATTTATTTGATTAAAAACACGTAAGCAAGACCAATCCTAGATTGGGTGGATTGGGTGCTCCTTGACCTTCCCAATCCATAACTTAACCCACGAACTCAAGAATCTCATGGTCCGTGTTCCGTTCAACAACATGGTGGCGACTCTCAAATCAAAAAGGTAAAGCGAGGAATCAACAAAAATTTCTCGGGTGCAAACAGTATCCAACCACAGTCGCTGCAGACACATAGATTTAGATTTTAGTTTGTTTTAGTTTATTTAAATTTCAAAGAAGGTTATTTAGTCACAGGTTCTTTCGAGCTTAGACTCATCAAATAAATGTTAACGTGTAGTGACTTGTGAAAATAGAGATTTTGCTTTAGTAATAAACAGATTGTTTGATTTATATGACATTTTGTTCACACCAGATTTGGAGATTTTATTTATTTTTGAGACCGCACCATTGAAGGTTGCCTACGTTCCCTTTTTACAAGTAGGGCTAAGGGGCTCAGGTCACCGTAGTTCATTTCTGATTTTAGAAAGGGAAGATATGAGAGGAGAAAGTAGAGAGACTACTATATATATATATATATATATATATATATATATATATATATATATATATATATATATTATTTTTATTTATTTTTTTATTTTTTTTACAAGGGGGGATGGTCGTTGTAGAAGACCGTTGATGGAGAGCAGGAGTGCTGATGGAGAGTACCATTTGTGGAAACCGACTGTGTAACGCCCGTCCTAATTCTTGTTAAATTCTTGACTTGCATACTTATATGCTGTTTTAATTGAGTTAATTATTTAACTAATTGAGCAAGTTTAGGTCCTAATTGTTTAAGTTGAAACATTAGGGTCATTTGTGAAAATTAAAGTTTAGGGGCTTAATTGCTCAAATTGAAACTTTAAGGGCCTTTGTGTTAAAAGTGCAACTTGAGGGTCCAAAGTGCAATTCTTGAAACTTGAAAGGATAAACTTGTGTTTGCCTTTTCTCAGATCATTTTTTCCCCCAAATGTCTCTCGTTCTCTTGCTCTGTCTCAGAAAAGAAAAGTTAGGGTTTACCCTATTCTCGACTCCTCTTGCTTAATTATGCCTCTGTTCGAAAATCCGACTCCGCATAAATGATCAGGGCGGTGAGCAGAGCACTTCCTTCCGAACAGAAATTAGTTTGGGTGAATTTGATTTCGGAGTAGGTAAGTCACTAGCTCCCCCTTGCTTGTAATAACATGCATATATGTTATTCTTGGTACCTGTACTTGTTAATTTCGTGATTTGGTTGAATTTTGTGATACTTGTAAATTTGGGACAAAGGGAGTATTATAAAACTATGTGAAAGAATGAATAGCCTTGAAAGATGATGTCCTGGGTATGTTGAAAATATACTCCTAAGTGTTAGTAATTATACTTATACTTTTGGGATGGTGAAACGAAGGGAGTATAATTTATTTAAGTTTTGGCCTGTCGAGTGGAGTGGGCGGCCGCCCAAAATGGGCGCGCGACCGCACAATCCATCGGAGAATTTTGGTCATGGAACAGGGCATTGTGGGCGGCCGCACAAGGTAGTTCAGGCGACCGCACACTTTAACCTGAGTTTGATAAGTTGTTCCAAGTTAAGTATAAAAGGTTAATACTTGTCAATCCTTTAAGGGATGGTCTAGGTCAATGGAATGAGTGTTTTGGGATGTTGTCATGGTTGTTGAGAATCGTATCCCGAGCGTGGGGCCAAGTAGGACCACGGGTCTGGGGCGCGACATTGAACATGAATATTCAATGATTTGAATAGAGAATTTGAGCCTTAGTATAAGATGTCCTAGCAAGTGTATATGTACCTTTTGGGGCATTAGAACTTGGTCTTGAACATGAGTACTCATAGAATTAAAATAAGAACTTGAGCCTAAGAGTAAGAACTCTTTTAATTGTCTTGAAAGTGCTATGAACAAGCACTAATGTGTTATATGTGTCTTGAAACCAATGTTTGTGTACCTTAGGGGCACTAGAACAATGTCTTGAGCTTGAATATCCAAAGATTGGAATGATAACTCGAGTATAAGACAATAAAATCTTGTACATGTCTTAAACATCCATAGAAGTGGATTGAGAACTTGAATATAAGATGATAAAATCTTGTACATGTCTTGAAACTAATACATGTGTATGGTAGTAATCTTGTAAGTGTTATAGAACACTAGAAGTATCAGGACAAGATCCTTAGCTTGAACATCCAAAGAATTGGAGTGTGAACTTGAATATAAAAGGAAGAACTCTTGTTCATGTCTTGAAACCAATACGTGTGTATGATAATGAACTTGAAAGTGCTATGAACAAGCACTAACGTGTTAGAACTATCCTTGATGTGTATGTGCAAATCTCGCACATAACTACTTGATAGAATGTGGCTTGTTGACTACTTGATACTTGGTATTAATAACCAAATAGTTAGAATGTGGAACTAGATAGAGAATGAACAACTCTACTACATACTCGAATCTAATACGTGTGTATTGAAAGTGCTATGAACAAGCACTAATGTGCTAGTAATTGGTTTTAATCGTGCATATACTCAATGAAGTATATTAAGTATAAAGAAGATATCTTGTTCTTGAGTTGAGTTCCTAAAGAATGAGGGACTAGTGTAATACAAAGATAATTCATATAACTATGAATCCTACGATTTAAGTCAACAAGAATGATTACAGAACACAATATGTGTTGGAAAATTTATTCGATTGTTAACGATACATATACGCGAGATATGATTGTGACTAGGTACAATACGACCTATTCGACTACGTGCCTAGAGTCTAAGATGTTGGGCTCTACTTGGAAGTAAGGGTACCATGATTGACACATCAATGTGTTAAAGATTATATGAATATGTACATGCAAATATGGCATATGACAAAGTGACATAGACTGATGTACCCTACTTCTTGTTTGGGGTCTGTTACTAGTAGACTCTAACTTGGATTGATTGTGTTACGTGGACACATTACGTGCCATTGTTATACTGATTTGTATTCGCAAATATTGCATACGTGTACTGGTATTTGGTGAGCACATGATTACATGGTTCATGAGTGACTGGTCCACTACTTTTGGACTTAGTTCTATTCTTGTTAGTTTTGGTGAGCACATAATTATATAGTTCATGAAGGTCTGGTCCACTACTTTTGGATTAGTTCTACTCTTGTAGTTCAAGTAAATACCTTCTTGTGCATTCTTGTGTGAGTCCAGCTGGTTCTCCTTGCTTGTTCGGAGATATATAGGTTCACGATTATCGCGAGTGCTGGGGCTAAGTGATAATCGGGGATTTATGTATCTACGCTTGACCCCTTACTACAGGCCATAGTAAGGGCATAGCTTCCTTTATTAGAGCAATACGCCTGATAAAAGTGAATGCTAAACTTATGAACACCTCGTGAATCTTGTTCTTGTGAGTGACACTAGTTACCGGGTCCTCTTGTGTACTGCACAGCAGCAACTTGATTGATCGTGATTTGTCAACTGCAATAAGCAACGACAACAATGGTTTACTTGGGAGGAATAAGGTTGGAATATCCTTTGTAACGTGATAGTTTAGCCTTACGTGCTAGCTACTTGATGAGTTGCCTTAGCCTCTCATATACTTGTTACTTGATGACATCTTGAGCATGATTACTTGATAATCTTCTTGATTTGCATGATTACATGATAACATGCTATGTACTTGTATCTAGTAACTTACTGAGATTTATCTCACCCCGTTCCTTGTTTATTTGTCCCCCCCAGGAAAGCAAGTGGTAATACGTTGTGAGGCTTGACTTAGCAGGGGCCTACTTGGCAGGTTGTTCTTGTTGGGGATTGTTATCCTTTCTAGTTTTGGTGAGGACGATTTTGTATCAGTTGTTTAGACTCAGTATCTTGGGTAGACTTGTATAGTACTTGTATATAACCACATTTGGTTTAAATTTCTTGGTATAGAACTTGTGGTGAGCTATTTTAGCTCGTTTCTCTTGAGTATATATGATACCAGTTGATTTATTCAGGTGTCATTCCCGTTTTTCCGCTTCTTGTTAGTTACGCGCACCATGTTCGAGGTTCCATTATAGAACCCCGGGACTTGGGGGCGTGTCAGTTGGTATCAGAGCTATGGTTTAGCTCTAAGCCTGGATAGGGTCTATGGCCTAGGTTGGGTTAGTCTTGGGTGTGTTTTTGACGCCGAGTTCTTCGTTACTTATTGTTATACCAGGCATAGGACTGGTGTTGATAGTATTAATCTAGTGGGGATAAGATGGTTTGAGAATCGAGAGCGCGAGTCTTTAAAGACTTAGGCGTATCTATCTTGTGCAGTGGACATTGTTTCGTGCTATATATGCATGCTTGTCGTCATTTCTTGATTTACGTGAAAGTGTATTCTCTAGTAAGAGACTACGTGCTTGATATCGTTATTTATAAGAGCTTGATAGAAGTATTGGTGATAACACCCTATACATTATATGTTAACTTGGTCATGTTACCTATATGGGACATTGATGTAATACGTGTTATGGCTTGGCTTGTACGTGTTATGATTTGGCTTTCTATATATTATGACATTCTTGTTTGCCACAATAGATGGTGAATATTTCTATGCTAGTATGCTTGACTATTTATATGAGCATGATATAATTAAGTATAATATTCATGTTATGCATTGAAAGCTCGAAAATGATTATCAAGGTTGTGCTGAATATTTAGCATATGTGGTTGACGGAAGAATGTCTACACCAAAAATTGAAGGATGTATCCATTCTTTGTGAGATCTCAGATATAATTTCTACAGAGTAGTACATGATACATGATGAGAACCATGAGTTATCTTGAGTTGCTACAGTACAAATATAGTGCTGATATCTAAATCAATGTTCATGACATCGGTTGAGTAAAAGAGTTGAAGATTCAACTTGAGGAATTTCTTGATAGAGGATTCACCCAACTTAGTATATCTGCGTGGGGTGTATCTGTATTGATTAGCATGAAGAGATATGGTACTTTGCGATTTCATATTGAATGCAAAGAGTTCAACCAGGTGACTATAATGAACGAGTACTTGTTATCGTGTATGGATGAATTATTTGATCCCTGAAGTTAATCAGTGGTCTATTCAGTGTTTGATTGATAAGTGGCTACCATTATTTGGAAAGTCAACTATGAGGATATACTGAAGACATCTTCTTATATCAAGTATGCTTGTTATGAATTCGTGATTATGCTATTTCGATTGATATATGATCTAGCAGTATTGATGGATTTTATGAATGATATCTTCAAACCATAATTTGATTTCTTTGCGATGAATTGATTAATGACCTGTTGGTGTATAGAAAGTCGCAGACTGAGAATTGATTGTATTGAAATTTCTTGAGAGAAACAATTGTTTCCAAAAGCTAGCAAGAGATAGAAGATCTATTATCTTGAAGTGAGTTTACTTCAGGCATCTTTGTTGACCTATATAAGTGGAAACAACCGAGGTACGCATGTTCTTGAGATTTTCTTGATCTTGTTAGAGATTCATTAATGAATTTCGAAGGTAGCTCTATTATTAACTATTTGACACAGAAAGCTACACTTTCTGATGAATTGATAAACGTGAAGCCAATTTTTAAATATTGAAATGATGGATGACCACAACTTCAGTATTTGACATTGCCTAGTGGATTCGACTAATATGATGGTTATTTGGAGGATATGACCAGTGTTACTATTTTCTCGTGTATGGGTCAAGTTTCACCGATATAGTGGATATGATAAATTCATTATGCATAGTGAAGCACGAACAAGAGATAAAAGTGTGTTAATTCAAAATGGTAACGTACTTGTATATGCTTTGAGGAGATTGAATCTTTATGAATAGAATAATTCTACTCATGACTTGAAACTGATTGTGATCCTACGGCTATTGTATTAGCGGATTCATTGAACATAAAGACTTGTATTTCATGATTGATGGTACTGAATGGGAGAAAATTTCTGAGTATTCAACTAAATTCTTGAATTGCGATTATTTGAAAGCAGAATATCAGAGATCGTTTGATTTGTTATAATCCTTCGAGATTTGTGAATATATGAATATATTGCGATGGATTTCGTGGAAGGATTATCATTTAATAGATAAGTCCCGATGATATTGGTTATAGTGGATTGATTAATCAAATCTGCTTGACTTTATGTGTTGTGTTGTTATGATCGATACATCTTGATTACATGGGATACCTGTGGATATAATATATGACAGGGATTCTTGTTCTACATCTTCTTCTACACCTTGTTTTATATCTTGATTATGATAATTTTCTGAGCACTCTGGATATTTACCCGAGGTTGCTTCTTGATCATATGTTGCGAGCATGTGAAGTGGATTTCCTTGTGGCTATTGTATGAGCTTGCTATTTAGTGGAAATTCCATCACACGAATTACTTAGTATATGGGTAATTGCTTGTATGGATACTTGATTCTAAAGAAAATGTCTTGAGCACGAATACTTCTTGTGAAAGTTTCATGGGAAAGTCACGGTATCGAGAAGGTTATGAGAGAATAATACTCGCAGGTAATTGATAATATAGTGTGGTATACCATATTCTTGCTATTCTTGACTTCTATTTGTTATTTATATGTGTTATAATTTCGATCAGTAAAAAATCGAGGTCGAATTTTCTTTAAGGAGGGGAGGATGTAACGCCCGTCCTAATTCCTGTTAAATTCTTGACTTGCATATTTATATGCTATTTTAATTGAGTTAATTATTTAACTAATTGAGCAAGTTTAGGTCCTAATTGTTTAAGTTGAAACATTAGGGTCATTTGTGAAATTAAAATTTAGGGGCTTAATTGCTCAAATTGAAGCATTAAGGGCCTTTGTGTTAAAAGTGAAACTTGAGGGGCCAAAGTGCAATTCTTGAAACTTGAAAGGATAAACTTGTGTTTGCCTTTTCTCAGATCATTGTTTCCCCCAAATGTCTCTCGTTCTCTTGCTCAGTCTCAGAAAAGAAAAGTTAGGGTTTACCCTATTCTCGACTCCTCTTGCTTAATTATGCATCTGTTCAAAAATCCGACTCCGCAAAAATGATCAGGGCGGTGAGCAGAGCATTTCCTGCCAAACAGAAATTAGTTTGGGTGAATTTGATTTCGGAGTAGGTAAGTCACTAGCTCCCCCTTGCTTGTAATAACATGCATATACGTTATTCTTGGTACTTGTACTTGTTAATTTCGTGATTTGGTTGAATTTTGTGATACTTGTAAATTTGGGACAAAGGGAGTATTATCAAACTATGTGAAAGAATGAATAGCCTTGAAAGATGATGTCCTGGGTATGTTGAAAATATATTCCTAAGTGTTAGTAATTATACTTATACTTTTGGGACGGTGAAACGAATGGAGTATAATTTATTTAAGTTTTGGCCTGTCGAGTAGAGTGGGCGGCCGCCCAAAATGGGCGCGCGACCGCACAATCCATCAGAGAATTTTGGTCATGGAACAGGGCATTGTGGGCGGCCATACAAGGTAGTTCAGGCGACCGCACACTTTAACCTGAGTTTGATAAGTTGTTCCAAGTTAAGTATAAAAGGTTAATACTTGTCAATCCTTTAAGGGATGGTCTAGGTCAATGGAATGAGTGTTTTGGGATGTTGTCATGGTTGTTGAGAATCGGGTCCCGAGCGTGGGGCCAAGTAGGACCACGGGTCTGGGGCGCGACATTGAACATGAATATTAAATGATTTGAATAGAGAATTTGAGCCATAGTATAAGATGTCCTAGCAAGTGTATATGTGCCTTTTGGGGCATTAGAACTTGGTCTTGAACATGAGTACTCATAGAATTAAAATGAGAACTTGAGCCTAAGAGTAAGAACTCTTTTAATTGTCTTGAAAGTGCTATGAACAAGCACTAATGTGTTATATGTGTCTTGAAACCAATGTTTGTGTACCTTAGGGGCACTAGAACAATGTCTTGAGCTTGAATATCCAAAGATTGGAATGATAACTCGAGTATAAGACAATAAAATCTTGTACATGTCTTAAACATCCATAGAAGTGGATTGAGAACTTGAATATAAGATGATAAAATCTTGTACATGTCTTGAAACTAATACATGTGTATGGTAGTAATCTTGTAAGTGTTATAGAACACTAGAAGTATCAGGACAAGATCCTTAGCTTGAACATCCAAAGAATTGGAGTGTGAACTTGAATATAAAAGGAAGAACTTTTGTTCATGTCTTGAAACCAATACGTGTGTATGATAATGAACTTAAAAGTGCTATGAACAAGCACTAACGTGTTAGAACTATCCTTGATGTGTATGTGCAAATCTCGCACATAACTACTTGATAGAATGTGGCTTGTTGACTACTTGATACTTGGTATTAATAACCAAATAGTTAGAATGTGGAACTAGATAGAGAATGAACAACTCTACTACATACTCGAATCTAATACGTGTGTATTGAAAGTGCTATGAACAAGCACTAATGTGCTAGTAATTGGTTTTAATCGTGCATATACTCAATGAAGTATATAAAGTATAAAGAAGATATCTTGTTCTTGAGTTGAGTTCCTAAAGAATGAGGGACTAGTGTAATACAAAGATAATTCATATAACTATGAATCCTACGATTTAAGTCAACAAGAATGATTACAGAACACAATATGTGTTGGAAAATTTATTCGATTGTTAACGATACATATACGCGAGATATGATTGTGACTAGGTACAATACGACCTATTCGACTACGTGCCTAGAGTCTAAGATGTTGGGCTCTACTTGGAAGTAAGGGTACCGTGATAGACACATTAATGTGTTAAAGATTATATGAATATGTACATGCAAATATGGCATATGATAAAGTGACATAGACTGATGTACCCTACTTCTTGTTTGGGGTCTGTTACTAGTAGACTCTAACTTGGATTGATTGTGTTACGTGGACACATTACGTGCCATTGTTATACTGATTTGTATTCGCAAATATTGCATACGTGTACTGGTATTTGGTGAGCACATGACTACATGGTTCATGAATGACTGGTCCACCACTTTTGGACTTAGTTCTATTCTTGTTAGTTTTGGTGAGCACATAATTATATGGTTCATGAAGGACTGGTCCACTACTTTTGGATTAGTTCTACTCTCGTAGTTCAAGTAAATACCTACTTGTGCATTCTTGTGTGAGTCCAGCTGGTTCTCCTTGCTTGTTCGGAGATATATAGGTTCACGCTTATCGCGAGTGCTGGGGATAAGCGATAATCAGGGATCTATGTATCTACGCTTGACCCCTTACTACAGGCCATAGTAAGAGCATAGATTCCTTTATTAGAGAAATACGCCTGATAAAAGTGAATGCTAAACTCGTGAACACCTCGTGAATCTTGTTCTTGTGAGTGACACTAGTTACCGGGTCCTCTTGTGTACTGCACAGCAGCAACTTGATTGATCGTAATTTGTCAACTGCAATAAGCAACGACAACAATGGTTTACTTGGGAGGAATAAGGTTGGAATATCCTTTGTAACGTGATAGTTTAGCCTTACGTGCTACCTACTTGATGATTTGGCTTAGCCTCTCATATACTTGTTACTTGATGACATCTTGAGCATGATTACTTGATAATCTTCTTGATTTGTATGATAACATGCTATGTACTTGTATCTAGTAACTTACTGAGATTTATCTCACCCCGTTCCTTGTTTATTTGTTTTCCCCCCAGGAAAGCAAATGGTAATACGTTGTGAGGCTCGACTTAGCAGGGGCCTACTTGGTAGGTTGTTCTTGTTGGGGATTGTTATCCTTTCTAGTTTTGGTGAGGACGATTTTGTATCAGTTGTTTAGACTCAGTATCTTGGGTAGACTTGTATAGTACTTGTATATAACCACATTTGGTTTAAATTTCTTGGTATAGAACTTGTGGTGAGCTATTTTAGCTCGTTTCTCTTGAGTATATATGATACCAGTTGATTTGTTCAGGTGTCATTCCCATTTTTCCGCTTCTTGTTAGTTACGCACACCATGTTCGAGGTTCCATTATAGAACCCCGGGACTTGGGGGCGTGTCATACCGTGGTGGTCAGTTGTAGTAGCGGCGGAGCTTGCCGGAGAAAACTGTAGTAGTATCAGTAACGTCGTTCAACATTTGTTCTCTTTACAACGTACCACCATTGTCCTTTTTGTTGAACCAAACTTCATTTGTTAATGAGGGCTTGGATGTCTCTTTGTAACGTGTAGCAATCATCTGTCTCATGGCCTTCGTCTTGGTGGTATGAACAATGTCATCCTGGTGTGAAGGGTTGCAAGGGTGGTAGCTTGGATAGCAATGACAGCTTTTGTAGGGAGTTCATTCTTCCTCTGATTCTCAATCGTTCAAAGATTTGGGACGTAGGTACCCCTAACTTTGTGTACTTCTGAACAGAGTTTCGTGATTCATAGCTCCCGTGCGTTGGGTGCAGGCATGGGGTATTTTCTAGGTACTTCTTGAGTTGAGTGAACGCAAATTTGCATCTCTTGATTCCATTCTCCGTTTGAACATATTCCATTTCTCTGATTGTGGGATCTCCCGCTATTGTGAGGCGACTGATGTATCGTAATAATACCATAAGTTTGACCACCTCACACTTATCGTGGGGGGATGGTGTTGTTATCAGCTTTCTAATCATTTCGGGGTCGGCTTCAAATTTCTGTCCCAGTCTGTACCCTAAATCTTTTGTCTGAACGTACCAAATCTGCACCTAATAGGGTCTAGGGGAACTTTCTGCCTTCTCAGAACGTTGAAGAGCTTCCTCAAATCCTCAATGTGTCGGCCGTAGGGTCTCTTGGAGTGCAACACCAGGTTATCTATGTAGACGTCTGTATCTGTTGGCGATCTTGTAGGCAGGTGGTAAGAGATACCAATGCCCTTCCATTCTAGGAATCTGTTGGCGTGACAATAAGTACCACATGGAGTGTGAAAGAGTAACTTTTCGTGTGTCTGTACTGTGGCGAGTATCCGATTTTTACCGGGGAAACCTTTGTGGAATGATCGAACGTCTCTGTCTTCGGTGACCTCTAGCAGTGAGTCTATGTCAAATGGCAGAAAGTCATGCTTGGCTCTTGTCTCGCCGAGCCTCGTGATGTCTTTGTGGACTGTCAATTTTCCTTCGTACTTCTTTGCGGAGATGACGTTGAGTAACCATTTCGGCCAATGTATAGGTTTGATGAAGTCCATCTGTAATAGTGTCTCTATCTTGATTGCTATGCGTGGTGACCATTCTGGCTTGACTGGTTGTAACCTCTGTCCAACTGATCCAATCTCTGGTATTTCCATCTTTTCCCACACTCTGTCCGGTGAGTCGTCGCAGGACCATGCAAAGATGTCCTCAAATCCTCTGAGCAGCTTGATCAATGCTTTTCGCTCTTCGTCTTGAAAGAAGCTTCCAATCTGAGTCCACTTCGGCTTATCTTGTCTTCCTAGATTCACACATGTTAACACCTCATCGGCAGCTTGGGCTCAGTTTTCCCTTTGATTCATTAGACTTGGATGAGACACAAACTCAAAAGTGAGAAAAGGGAGCCTAGCTGACCTAGGAGACATTGACTCTTTAGGGGATGAACTGACCAGCCCCAGATTCTCGATAGAAGGAGTCACAGGTCCATATTCAATAGCAACCACGATATCGTCTTCGAGGCTCAGGTGCTGGAACAGGTCTTGGCCTTCCCATGGTTCTGTTTCTTTAGCTTCGCCGACCAATGGTTCATCGAGTGACACGAATTCAGTATCGTAAGTCAGGTCTTTGTTCACCTTGATGAAGTACTCGTTCTGGATGGTAGTAACCCTGCCAGTAGTCTTTCGAGGTTCCATATATCTTAGCTCTAGATTGGCTTGGTCGAGCTCGACATCTCTGAAGATTTCAAAACCCTTTTGCAGCTTCCCGTTGTGGTTAAACCATGGCTCTGCGAACTCGAAGTTAGAATATTTTTCACCTTCTTTCACATAGTAATTGTTGAGAGAAAGGTGGTAAGGTTTCATATCAGACTCTTGAGTACCTCTATCTGTTTCTGCTCTGCTTTTTCAGTGGGAGTAAGCGTGTATCCTAGCCCGAACAGGCCTCTGTGGTCTACTTCTTTAGTTAAGTGTGTGGGACCTTGTAAGCGCTTGCCTAGCTCCAGCCCCGGTATGAAGCCCATGTTTCGAAGTATCTTGTAGACGGGTAGCACTTTATCAGAAATTCTAGTGAGATCGTTATCACATATCTGGGCTTGTGCCACTATTTCGAAACCACTGAAGAGTCGGCGGTCCTCCTCAAGCTGAATTTGTAACACAGGTACTCCTTTCGTGTCGATGCCTTGTGCTGTTACTAAGTCGCTGTAGATAACTGTCACCTCATTCCCCGATTGGAATTTGACACATTTATGTAAAGAGAATGGAACATCATTGGCCTTGTGGAGCCAAGGGCGCCCTAGTAAGATGGTGAATGATGACGGTATGTCAATCACTTGGAAATCTGTAGACAGATTTTGTGCTCCCATAGTAATGGGAAGAGTGACAATCCCCAATACTGATCTGCATGTGGAGTCATAAGCCTTGATTGTCTGCTTTGAGGGCCTCAGAGTAGTCGGGTCTACACCTACTACGTCCATCATTCAAGACGCCAGTACATTGATGGCGGATCCATTGTCCACAAAAGCTCGAGGGATTTTCTTCCCGCTGATTTCGACTGTAATGTGCAGTGGTTCATTATGATCAATGCCAAACGGTGGTTCGTCAAGATCTGAGAAGGTGATGATGTTTCCGAATTGAATGTTGCCAATCATTTGTGTGACATTCTCGGGAGTTGTGTCTGATTGGACCATGGTAGCAGCCAAGTTCTTTTCTAGCATCTGCCGGTGAGCTAGAGATGAGGTGAGTAAAGACCATAGAGAGATGTGAGCTTGAGTTTGCTAAAGCTGCGTGAGGATGGGATCCTCTTTCTCAGGATATGATGTCTCTGATTCTTTATTGAAGACCTTCTTTGTACCCTTGGGATCTGACTGATAGATCTGTCCGAACCTTGTGAGTAGGTTGATTTCTGCTCGCATGTCGTATGGAGACTGCGCATTTTGGCGGATTCTGCGAAGATTTCGGCTATAGATAGCGGTGGAGATTTAAGTGGAGATTCAGGTGGACATGAGTTTCAATCTCCTAGGAGAGAGGCTTCTAAAGATAGTTCATCAAATGACAGCATATAACAAGAAGAATGACTATCATTAATGAATTTTGAAGTACAGCCTATCTCTTCATCACTATAAAGCTCGGAGTCTGCCACAATAGGTTCGGCCAGATCACCAAGGTTTGTTGCTAAACAATCTTTGTCTAAGGAAAGCCTAGGATCTTTGAGCGAGCCCTTGTTGATCAACCTTTGAATTGACTTCTTTAATCCGGTGCACTCTTCGGTGGTGTGACCGGTAATCAGGTGATAGACACAGAACTTCTTTGGATCATCGGAGAATGGTATGCAGTAATTTTCGGGTCTCTCGAGTAAGCCCCTTGCTAATAATTGCTCGAGCATACCGGTCATAGTGGTCCCTAGCCTTTCAAAGGCATCAGCCAAATCTGAGACATCCATTCATTTTTCTTCTTCAATCTTGGCTATAATCTCCCTCAGATCGGTTAGTACTTGGTCATTGATCAACTTATGTACTGCACGCTTTAGCTGTGAGCATTCATCGGTGGTATGACCGGTGATGTTGTGGAAGTTGCAGAACTTCGTCGGATCACTGCTCGGGTGAGACTCGTAGCCTTTTAGCGGTTTCAGCACCCCCATTCTTGATAAACCACAGAACAAAAGATTTCACATCTAACTGTAGTTGCTTGAAGGCTTCGACCATTTCTAATATGCTAGTGTCATCTTCAGTTATTTCCACCATATTGACATCCATAGCGATAATCTTTCTTGGGTCCGCAATGACATTATCCTTGATGAGTTTCTGTACGATTTGCTTGATGGTGAAACACTCATTGTTGGTGTGACGGGACACCCTATGGTAGTAACAGAATTTGGACATGTCGCACCCATGCTTAGGCCATTGAAATTCACGTTCCACAGGAGTATCAACCCAATCTTGACTAGTCCTCCGAATAGAGTATTCATGTCTAGCCCCAGTTCGGCGAAGGCGTCCACCATCTCGAGAATGCCGATGTTACCTCCGATGACTTCGACCATATTCACGCCACCATTGTTAGGGAGCGGGTTTGCTATGGTGTTCGGACCTTTAGGCTTTTCAATCTTGCCATCGGCTATGAGCTTTTGGATGGCTCGCTTGAGTAGTATGCAATCATCGGTAGTATGGCCGATGTAGTGATGGTACTTGCAGAACTTCTTTGCATCAAGGTTAGCCCTTTTGGTCAAGGGTTCATAATTCTCAAGTGGCTTGATCAAACCCTTCTTTAGCAATACTTCAAAGACTTTACTAGTAGGCATGCCGAAGTCGTTCGAAATTATCTTCTTTCCGAGGAAAATTGTTTGTCACTGCTTGAACATCAAAGGCGGAGTTGTCTTGGACCATACTCACTTGACCGGCGATTTCTTTGGATTTGGGAGCGGCACTTGTCGGAGCTTTATAGCGAAAAGAGGTATTTCCACTTTTGGCAGTTTCTTTAACAATACCGGTAATGCCGGCTTCGTGTCTGACCCCAGCGTCAACCATTTCCCGCAGATCGGGGAAGTAACCATTACCAATCGCAACCCTAAGCTCGGGCAACAAGCACTTGAAGAAGATTTGCTTTTGTTCTTTTTCATTAGGAGGGTATTGCACTTCTGCTAGCTTGTGATTCCACCTCTTGTAGAAGTCATAAATAGGCTCACCGGGCCTCTGCATTGTGTTCTCTAAATCAGTACGGTTGACGTGCCAATCTAGGTTTGACTGATACTTCTCGCAGAAAGTAGTGGTGATTTGCTCCCATGTCTCTCGTTCGGAGGGATCCAAACTCAAGAACCAACGGAGAGCGATTCCGTCCAAGCTGGTGTGGAAGACTCGGGCCATTTACTCATTGGTGCAGTCACGGGCTCTCATGGCTAGCACATAACTATCGAGATGAGTCTTGGGAAAAGTAATACCATGGAATGTAGAGACCTTTGGCATCTTGAAGTCTCTGGGTAGATGTGAATACCCCTTTCCGATGAAGCGACGCATGGGAAGTATCTTGTGATTATTTTTATTTACAAAAGGAATATTCTTAACGACACTAAAATTATGAGAGTCGCCACGCCGTTTTAATTAAAGCCAAAACATTGAAAAAAGCATTTTAGTGGGTTCGGGGGTCAAATTACAACAAGAGAAGAATATTGGACGTTATCACTCCTATTGCCCGAATTGATCGGTCTTTCTATCATGATGAATGTGTTAGTAGTATGTTAGTGATTTAGACCGGATCTGAAGATTGCCTACGTTCCTCTCAATGTGAGAAGCTCAGGTCAGCGTAGTTCGCAGAGAATTAGAATAGGCAGAAGAATCGGGATCATGCATAATGAGGGGGGAATTACCTAAAGATTAGGGTTTAGAAGTAGTTCCTAGATCATCCTCGGGTTGATGAACCCTCGATCATCATCGGCTATGAAATAACATGTAATTATGAAGATCGCAACCCTAAATATAGCATAAATAAGGTTTTAATCTATGAACACGAAGAACATGCGAAGAACATATATGAACATATGAATGAGCATGCAAAGAATATGAAGAAACTATGAATAAACATATAAGAGCATGAATATAAAAGATCTACATTAAGAATAATGTAAGAACATGAAGAAAAAGTTAGAAAACTTACCTATGTTGGCAAGAAATAAACCTTGGATCTTCTTGAGTGTTTGAATGTTAATTGGAGAGCAAAATATTGTTTAAGAACTCCAAAATTCGTACTTAGAGCTCTCAAAATCGGACCCCTAAACCAATGGAATGGAGTGGTTTATATAGTAAACTGATGGGAGGATCTGATGGTCCAGATCATCCAGCGCAAGGTTGGCCGCCTGGCCATGGTTGAAGCCGGTGACAATAGTGGCCGCGTGGCCAAGATCAACGCGGAGCAAGGTTGGCCGCGTGGCCAATGTTGCAGGCTGACTTGATTCTTAAGCTAGGGTTTCTGCATGGTTTTAAGGAAACCATTTACTACCTAATTTGATAGATTTTTCCATAAATGAGATATTTGGGAATCCGGGACAAGTCTTTGCAAGGTTTCTAATTCCTATAAAGTCCTTGTATTTTTGGGAAAGTCCTAATAAACTCATTTTCAGGTCGGGTACTAACAGTAGCCCCTCGGCGACGCTTCTTGCAAGGCAATGTGGGGTCGACGATAAAAGAATGATCCGTCTGAAACATGAGTTTCAAACAGATGAAAGGTAAGGGAACGGCTGAACCTTGGCAGGCGACCTACGTATCCACGGGGGAATCAAGCCAAACGTAGTTCAAATCTGATGGGAAATTGGGAATGACTGTCCTCTGAGGGGAGCAACGTCTTTTGCTGGAGAAAATGCACCTGCTGGGGATGAGAGATGACCGCGTCGGTCGGGTGGCTGGACCTTTTCAGGTTTCCTACGTATCCTCCGAGGAATCAAGCCGGTCGTAGTTCAGAGTCATTTGGGAAAGACGAGACATCGAACCTCTACTGTGGATAATAAACCTACGGATACTTTCTTGTATGAAGAACGAACATTCATAAGCAATGAAGTTATTTGGGAAAATTAAAGACTACGTTGTCTAAATGATCCCAAGATGGAATGATAAACGCAATCAGGATCGCCAGGGTTCCTGCCGATTGCCCTAAAGTAATAGATGTCAGATCTCTCGCGAACAAAAACGCCGAGGCTTCTTCCAACCACGATCGATCAAGGATACGTATGTCATAGAGGCGCCGAAGTCTCTACAACCATACGAATCTTAATAATAGATGCCGGATCTCTCGCAAACAGAAACGCCGAGGCTTCTGCCAATTACGATTGATCAAGGATACGTATGTCATAGAGGCGCCGAAGTCTCTACAACCATACGAATCCTAAAATAGATGCTGGATCGCTCGAAAACAGAAACGCCGAGGCTTCTGCCAATTACGATTGATCAAGGATACATATGTCATAGAGGCGCGAAGTCTCTACAACCATACGAATCCTAAAATAGATGCTGGATCGCTCGCAAACAGAAACGCCGAGGCTTCTGCCAATTACGATTGATCTAGGATGGTATGTCATAGAGGTGCCGAAGTCTCTGTAATCATACGAATCCTAAGCAAATATTCTGTGAAGAATGGAAATTTTAAGGGGCTTTCCGTACCCAAAGGTAACGAATATAAGTCAGAATTGCGCTAAGGGCATTTAAGATGAATTAAAGGGAAAAGATCAGGGACAAAAGTGGAATTTTATCTGAAGGGACAAGGTTGGCCGCGTGGCCAAACACACTAAACTGCAATAGTGGCCGAATGGCCAAGACCGCTGAATGGTCAGATCTATTTCACACGGATCGCTGATCTGACGGCTGGGGTTGCAAGGGCAAAAGTGGCCGCGTGGCCAAGGCTGCCGACGGGCTGACTCCTTGGTCACATCACCAGACACCTCCCCTCTTCTTCTTTTTTCTTCTTTCTTCTTCTTCCTTCCTCCATTGTTAACGAGTTAGAGAGAGAAAATTGGTTTTTAGAGAGAGAAAGCTTGGATTTTGATAATCTTGAAGACTTCGTTTCACATACTTCTCGAAGCTATGGCAGATTGGATCAATGAGGCGTTATTTAGGGATTTCCCGGGCTAAGGTGGGTATATGATTCCACAACAAGAGCCACAAGGAGAGGGGCACGGTTATGCTCAGGGCGCGGGAAATGTCGGGGTTGATCCAGGAGCGGGCTTTGAAGCGGCGCCCTTGATTCCACGGGGCGGTTTGAGACCACGAGCCGCGACTCGGAATTACCGCGATAATCTGCTGCGGTCTACGTTCGACCAAGATTACGATTTTTACATCGACTCTGAGCGTCATTGGTCGATGGGGCTTCCGGAGACGCGAGAGGTAAATTTCGAATTTTCATTCCTCTCTTTCTTGCACATTTGTATGTTCTACGCACATAATATGAAATGCTAGAATAATGAAATGCTAGAATTTAAATTGCTAGAATGGTAACATACCTGTGCTGTGTTTACCTGCAGAGGATCAAGGCTCGTGGGTCCACAGTGACTGTGGGCAAACTGTGGGCGTCCCATGCCGGAGGGGACCGGGCGGTTTGCGTGCTCGGGTCGAGGCTATGGGCTTTGGCCCATTCTTTGACAGTGTCCGCATGGTCGGGGCTACCCTGAAGGTGGCAGCGGTGATAGAGGTGTGCCGGGAGTTCTGGGGGATACAACCCATACCTTCCACTTCAGTGGGGAGAGATTACATCACGCCAACAGATTTCGCGGCCATCACAGGGTTGAGGTTTACTGGTACCCCTTTGCCTTTTGATGAGAGCTTGGCGGAGCGCGGGACTATAGACAGGTCTAACTGGGAGTCGATACCGACCTGGGAGGAGGTTTCAAGGGTTATGGAGTGGAGGCCGGGAAGGTGAATCGCTTGGTGGAGGTGGCTATTGAGGCCTTTAGTAGGGGGGGATATGATTTGGATTGCTTGGTCCGGCTGTTCTTATGGTACAGCTTTTCAGAGATTTTGTTTCCCAGTAGGGCTACCGTCTGCCGGTACTCACACTGCTAGGGGCTTTTGGGACTTGGACCAGGTCGGTGGGATTTCTTGGGGCGGAGCTGGTTGGCTGAGATTTACCGGGCTTTGGACCATTGCTCGAGGCTAGCTCGTCGGCCTTTGACGGGTTCCAGTTTGCCTTTGAGGTATGCTCTTGACTACCCTTCCTTTCATTTGTTGAGATCTTTGTTCTATCTTTTGGTCTGAAATGTCTTTTTTCATTGCATGCACAGGCTTGGGTGTACGAGACTTCACGGTGTCGCCCCTTTTCAGTCGGTGATGAGTGCCAACAAGGTTGTTCCCATCATGTCATACTGTGTAAAGGAACAGGGGCCTCCCCGCGAAACCGGGATAGGAAGACGGTGGATGCTGCTGATCTTAGGAGGGTGTTCGCGATGTCTGAGCCCCATCGGGGTCAGATTTTACCCATGGAGCCCGGCCAATGAGGCTTCGGTGGGTCCCTATATAGTGGATTTGACCGCTTTTAGGTTCTGCTTGTGGGTCTCACCGGGGAGGCCATGTATCTTGGGGAGAGGGTGGTTCGTCAGCACAGGGCTGGTGCGTTACCGGTGGCTCCTTATGACCCTCCTCGGGATATGCTCCGTCCCGCGAGGTTGGCGACTTTCTT
>JAOWBW010000131.1:2399441-2454464 GCA_026119855.1 Campanula takesimana | reverse complement strand
TTGAAGCCAAATTGAAGATTGCTGCTCTTAGCAAACAACAAGATGCTTTCTGATAGATTGGAGAGTGCTCAGAAGAAGGCAGAGCAAGGCAAAAAGGAAAGCTGAAAGAAAGAAGAAAGAGCAAAGAAGAAAGCAAGAAAGTCTGAATCTATAAAGGACTCGACTCCAGCAGATCCCAAGACTTCTGATCCTCCTGCTGACCTTGAGTCGACATAGCCAATGATGTAGATATCTTATGAAGACTTTCATAGACAAATCTCTTTGCTTAATGATATTTGTTGTGATAATATGTTTTTCTTATAATATGTTATCTGCATTATTCTGTGCTAATCCTCTTGCAGATTAACATTCTGCCGATTCATTGAACCGCTTCACCATTTATTTTGGTGAATCCACCTTTACTTTAGACATTTAGTGTGACTTACCTTAGGAAATGATTTTACCTAGATATCCATAGAAAACTTTCCCTAAGTTAAGAGATGTCCTTAGTATTAAGGGTGATTGGACTTAAGTAATTAGGAGGAGATTGTTGTTCAAATAGATTCCTAGATTATAGAATTACTTAATCCCAATCATGTCTACACTTAGGATCCCCCAATTTTATTAGAACATTTTTAGGTACCCTTAGGATTCTTTGTGACCAAGCACAGGTGTATTACAACTCTTCAAAACAAGACAAACCAGCAGAGGAAGCAAATCAGCAGACCAGTAACAAGTTGCCGATCAACTCTATTCTTAACATGCGACAAGTTGCCGATCAACTTGCTACACAAGTTGCCGATCAACTTATTAAATAAGTTGCGATGAGCTCCATTCTCAACATGCCGATATAATAGACGTCTGCACTGTCAGTCAGGTGACATCATTCATTAAAGTCAACCTTGCTGATTGTCTCTATACTGTTTTTATCATAAAGTAGTTTACCTGCTCTGTAATGATTACTCCGCCGTCTGACACATAGCTACTTTTAGCTATACTCTGTCTCTACTTGCTTTTGCAGGTAACCGGTGAGACAAAGGGGTCTTTACCCATTAGACTTTAAGGCACGCGTATCTTCGCCATTAATGCCAAGGATACTGCATTAAATGCTCCTCACCTACCCAGCTGGAAATTCAAATGTTATCCTTCTCAACAAGCTAAGACATTAACTCCTCCTATAAAATAGAGGACTCAGTGCATTGAAGAAGGTTTGGTGATTTTAGTGCATTGAAGAGGTTGGTTGTTTGCAGCATTCATGAAGCTCAAACATTCCGTGTCTAGATAATCATTAGATCATTTATAGGATATACACTTGTGCACAAACTCAACAACATTGTTAGTATTCCCGAACTAGATCATTTTAAGGAATACGTTGTTTGAGTCTTTCACACACCCACCTGAGTGAGATAAGTTCTTTTGAACTTGCCGCTCAAATACACTTGGTCCGATATTTGTTTTACGATTCATTAACTATCTCTAGAATTTAGTCTTTGTATCCGGCAAAGCCGTGCTTGTAATAGACTAGGGATTTAATAGTGCTCTTAACCCAAATCAAGTTTGACCAAACATGGTAGAGGACGTAGCAGTATTTTCACTGTGAACCTCTCCAAATACTTGTGTCCCTTGTTACTTACTGTCCTTTGCCGGTTGAACTCTATCACCGGCAAATCATTACTGTTCTTGCTGATTCATCATTAATTTCTTTGACCAATCGTCTTGAAACTGCATTGAACTTTTGGAATAACTTTGTGTAAAACTAAGCTCTGAAAATCTTTTATACACAGATTTTGTGTGAGTTAAAAACTAAGTCATATTTTACCCGCTGCGCTTACTGATAATAGTTTGCAAACTGATAAGTGACTTTGCATTTATAAGTGTTTCTTTGTAAAAGTTTTAAAAAGGCTATTCAACCCCCCCCCCTCTAGCCTTTTCCTACCAATTGGGCCTAACAACAAATCCTGAATCACCCGTGTGACCGGTAAATAAAACATAAAAATAAACAGTCCGAGGGTTCAATCTGTTCTGACGCAGGCAACTGTGGCCCACACCCATGTTCTGCTTAGTCACTGAAACCTGTTTCTGTTCTGGAACAACCCAGAAGCGTGCGCATCTGAGTGTTGATACGGGATGCGCGCGCGTGGCGCAATGCTATTAGGAGGTGCGCGCTTCTGGGCACACCTGTCAGATTGTCAGATTTTTGACTCAGGGGATGCCCTGGTCCTATGTGAATTTAAACCCCTGCAAAATGATTAGTGGAGATATCAGAAGAAGAAGAGGAAGAAACATGAAGAAGCGGGCGATTCTGGTCATTGATGCGGGATGCTCGAGCCTTAGGCCGAAGGGGCCAGAAGCGCGCGCCTCCCCATCAGGAGTCAGAATGCCAGAAAAGATGTAAGATTTTGATATAAGCAAGTTTAACCTCAAATCTCACCAGCGGAGTCGCCACTATAGATACCCCGGGAGGAGCCCACGGCTTTAGGCTAGAGTGCGCGGAGTTGTCCTAGATGTCTAACTTGTTTTTAGAGTCGCCACCTATGTTTGGAGGAACATAAGAAAACCTATTGATAATAGCCTAAGTTTGATTACGAAAACAGAGATTCTTTGTTTTGAGGTTCGGGGTTAGATTACGAGAGGAAGTACCGAAACACCCATCTCGCCCAACTAAAGTGGTCTTGCTTGATCAAAATCTACATGAATGATAAAGTTCTTCTTCTTCTTCTTTAAATATAAAAAAGGGGTTTTGAAATAGAGTTTGGAATGTAGGAGATAACTCTTTAACCACCTCAATGAGATGAGGTGATCATGAGAGTCATGTCCCAAATGATTTGGGTGATTGCCACTTTTGATAAAACAGAAGAAAGAGAAAAGAGATGAGTGAGAAGGGGAAAGAAAATAGCTTACCTAGACTTCAAGAGACTTCAAACACTTCTTGTTGATTACTTGAGAAATCTTTGGTAAATGCTGTTGAAGTAGAGAATGTGTTATTGAGATGAGAGCCAAAGGTCCCAAGGTCAAGGCAAGGTTTTGGTCAAAGTTTTGTTCTCAAGTTTTGTCCTTGAAAATGGAGTAAAGGAGGTTTTTATAGGTGAAAGAGAGATGTTTTGGTGCCAAAACGGAGTCACAAGAAATCCTTCCAGGGCAAAATCCTGTAAATTGAGCAAGGGAGAGATTCTGGCCAGAATCTGTAACTGACGCCCAGAGGCGCGCGCATCCTGCTTTGGGGGCAGGAGGCGCGCGCGTATGCTCCTCCTGGCGGAGGCGCGCGACTTGGAGAAGGAAATTTTGATAGAATGGACCAGAAAGTCAGCCCTGTTATTCAGTTTAGTCCATGGACTTAACGAAGTCAGTCAGGAACTTAACGGAAGTGACAGAAACTAACGAGAAACACTTAAAATGGAGAGAAACACAAGATCAAATGTGCAATCGGGGTGAGCGGTCCAGGCGGGGTGTCTACAGCGGAAGACTCGGCCACGCGGCCACATTCGTCCTAGGCCACGCGGCACAATTGTTCTTGGCCAGGCGGCCGACTTTTCTTGGCCACGCGGCCACTATTGCCCCATGCAGAAATTTCAGATCGATTGCTCCTACCCACAGCGGATCCATGCAAACAACGTACCTGTCCCCTCCCCTTGGCTCATGCATTGTAGAAAAAATTAGGAGCATTGTAAAATAATTAGCTTGTACAAATAGGTGGTCACAAAATCATTCTCATTCTAGTGCATAAATATACATTGTTAAATAGTTGTCCAGTACATATTTGTCTCTACTAGCTAACAGTACAGGAATAAGGAGAAGAGGATGGGTCCCGCTTAATCAGATTCCTCCTCCGTGGTGTCTCCACGCCGCGCTGAAGCTCGAGAGCTACCGGCACCCGAACTCCATCCACGGACCGCTCAACCAACAGTATGGGAGGAGCCGCACCGTTCGGAGACCGTTCCCGATGCTGGGGAGCCACGACATCATCCCGCTGGCAAGTGAAAGAATGATATGCCTCTCTCATAGGCGCATCAGTACGTTCTCCCGCTGAACAGAATGAACGTACGCCTCCCGAGTCACCTGAGAGGAAAACCAAGGCAATGATTAAAATGTAGAAATAACAAGTGTGTGTGTGCATGACTGAGATAAATCATAAGGTCATACCCCAGCGTCAGGCGGAGGAACAAAAGTCTCCTCGATAACATCTGCGGCCGTCGGCTCCAAGCTAATCTCCACCTCCCGGCCACCTCTCATCACCCTCACGCTACTCGAACGGGGAGGCATGTCCACCAAAGGCCGACTCTGACTAACATACCGGCCCGAGCTCGATCCCTCTCCCGATAACATCCTAGCCCGAACCTGAGGGCTGATCAACCGAGTCCGCACATAGCCGGCGTAGTCGTCACTGTTGGTGTTGGTGCCCTAGGCATGTTTGTTAAACGTTGTATAAGTTATCATTTATTCATAATAATAAAGAGATAATAAGATTATTATTATGGCTCGTGTTTGCTTATAATAATCTCCATCCCTAGAGCTTCTTAAGCACTAGTATAAAGGCTAAATGATCATGGGATGATCATGTTAGATTTATGGGTACTTGTTTGGAACAAGGTACTGGACATGACCCGCGGTATGAGATTTATGTCATGGTCGATGTCATATATAAATCTCATATTAGTTATGTCATTTGAATCCTTAGACATGAAGTTATTATAGTCTTCCACTTGATGAACATTATGTTTGACATATTCAAACGCTGCCTTAACACGGTAGTTATAAAGGGTATGATTGGCATGATTGGATTCACGTAGGGAAGAATAATAAGCCAAATGGATTTGTCCCTCTTCGGAGAGATGTCAAGGTTGGGCCCTCGAAGGAATGATGTGGTGAAATGTTTGGCCAAACTCAAATGGATTGATTGGATCAATGTCATTTGGATTATCAACATATTCGGGATCAAGAAAAGTATTGAACAATACAAGTTGACTTGTTGACCATGACTTGTGTTCAATGACCTCGGAGACAAAGGGATTATGACATGTTCTAAAAAGAATACGAACTTGTATCTAGTTATACTATTTGGGTAGGTATGACGGTTTGCTAGAACCTAATCATATCTTATGGTTTCATGTTTGAACCCATTGCCAACTTAGTGTAATCCTAGAGAGTCACACACAAATAGAACGAATCGTAAAGGACTAAATGGGAATTATGGAAAAATATCAGTGTTTGGCTCTGGCACGGTCGTGCGCCTTAAAATGGCACGGTCGTGCCATAAATCCAAACCAAGGCAAACCTGTCGACATGATTGGCACGACCGTGCCAAATTACCAAGCACGACCGTGCCGAAAATGGGCGGCTGGGGAATTCGCGCGGACTAGATGGCACGACCGTGCCAGATTGTAGGGCACGACCGTGCCAGTCAAGTCGGCCAGAATTCCTTGTTGCCTAATTTGGTGACGGGATTTAGGTTTCCTAAGTCCTTAAGGGTTAAGGATTAGGACCTATTTAAGGATCCTTTCAGCAGTCATTAAGCATGCCTCCATAAGGTTTTGAGAGGTTATTTTCTTGTTCTAAGATCCAAAAAGTGAAGAACAAGAATATTCATAATTCCATATAGTTCTTACAATTGTGAAAGCGTGTTTCATAATTTGGTCTAGCAACCAAGATCAAGTGTTCTTGATATTCGTTCGTGGTGTGGATACCGCTAGAGGGTGAATCTTATCATCTTCATAGTTCGTGATTCTTGCTTTGTTCGTAATCAAGACTTCAAGCCTCCATCGAATTCAAGGTTGCAAAATCAAAGGCATCAAGGGTTAGTATTCTAGTATTCATTATGTTGTATTTGAATTAATCATATGAATGGATCTATGGCTTTGGGTTTCATAAATTTTAAATGCTTAATTCCGCTGCGCATGTTACTACGAAACCCTTCAGTGGTATCAGAGCCCCGTTCATGTTAATTATTTCAATACTAAGATCATGTTGTGTGTATATAAATTGTTTATGTGCCTAGCATGATTTGAATATTGGGATTATGATGTTTATGTGGTCTATGTGTTTCATGTGGTTTATTGTTTTATAAACTTTAATCGCACTGCTCAATCGCAATTAAAATTATGGTGGATTTAAATTGTTTGGATTATCAATTTTTGATTGGATCAAAGTTTTGATATTCTAGGGATTCAAGAATAAATCGTTTATTCAAGGTTTTGATGATCATGGTGATTGGATCACCAAGAACACCAAATCCTAATGAATCGGGAAAAACAATTTTGAGATAAATTTTGGAACTTTAAAATTTGGATTTTTCGCAAGGGGTCCGACCGGACCCAAGCCTTGACCGGCCGGACCTAGGGTTTGGCGCGGGGTAGGGTTTGGGTTTGGGTGTGGATCTTGGGTTTAAATCTCCTATTTGTTTTAGTCTTGTGATTCTAAGATTAGTTCAAGGTTTGGATGGCTAATCTACGTTCATCGAGATTGTGTTTCCCAAACTTGATCGCGATCAAGGTTTCAAAGATAAAACGAAATTAGAATTATGAAGAGTTCATAATTGCTAAAATTGAGAAACAAAGTTCTTGATTCAATGATTGGAGATCCATGTGGAATTGTGAATGCAATTGGCCTACGTTCATCGAGACCATCTATTGCTTAGTTTCGGCCACATGGACTACTTTCTTGGTTTCTTGAATTAGTACGGAATTGTGGTTGCCTAATGGCTTAGTTCGACCGCACTTCTTCTTGTCTTGATTTGGAGATAATAACCAAAGTTGAAATAGTCTCATCCTCATAATCATGGAGAAACTAATGACACATAAATGTTATTCTTAAATTAATGATGATTAATTTAGTGGCTAAACTTGATGCGTAACATGTTTATCTTGTGTGCTCATAAATATGTTGTATGCTATATGGTGATGAACCTTCAAGAAAGTTTTAAGTCCTTTTTGCCACGCCATGATTAAAACACTTGTAAGCACACGGGTACTTTCATGTGGGCTCGCCAAAGCGAGGTGCATTGATTTTATCTTTGTATGAGCAAGATGAGTGAATAAGAGTTTCCTATGCGTTTAAAATGGTTGGACTTAATTAGGCGTCAAAACAGTTTTGGGCCTAGGCAAAGATGAGATTAAACATGCTTTTGAAATTGGATCACTAAGAATTATATTGGATATGATTGACAAGAAATTGTCTACCTAATTAATTTGATTTTGAGCGGTCCGCCAAAGCGGACTCAAGATTAAATTAAAGTTGGATCTTAGCCCAATTTAAGAGAATCTCAAAAAGGAATCTAAGAGTCATATGGGATATGATTGACAGGGTTGTCTACCTAATTAATTTAATTTTGAGCGGTGCGCCAAAGCGTACTTAAAATTAAATTAAAGTTGGATCTTAGCCCATTTAAATTATATTATACATTGGATGTATAAGAAGGTTATATAATTTAGTGGGAGTATTTTTGGAAAATACATTATTTATCTCTTTAATGAGATTGGTACTTGTAAAATTTTGGAAATTTTGCATTGGTTGTAGATGACAACTAAAATCGTTGCGATTAATCCTTGATAAGGATAATGCTTCAAGAGAATGGTACAAACTTCATGGATTGGATCCTGAGCCTAAGAATCGTTCTAAGGCAAGAAGATGGGTTGTACATTCTTGATGGGCCTATTCCTAAAGAACCTAATGCCGGAGTAGACAATCACAAGAATCATGATTATGATTCTAGGAATGTGAGTTGTCTTATGCTCACGATTATGTGATCTTAAACTCCAACAAAGTTTGGAACTTGTGGAAGCCTATTAAATAGGCGTGGAGTTGAGTTACATGTTTCAAAGAGCAATCTAAGCAAGAGAGGTATAAAACCATTATTGCATTCACTTCATGCAAAAGGAGTAAAGGGTAATAAGTGGAACCTCACATGCTTAAGATAATGGCTACAAAGAGCATCTTGAGAAACTTGGGAGTCCAATTGGATTGGAGCTAGCCATGGATATTATTCTTAATTCATTGACTAAGGGTTATAATCACTTTGTGATGGACTATAACATGTTTAGAATGAATAAGAATTTCTTCGAATTGCATTAACATGCTAAAAACTGCGAAGATGAAGATATTGGAGAATGGTTCTCCAGAGCTCATGGTTCATAAGGAAAAGAGCCAAGTGCCAAAAGAAAGGTAAGACAATAGTTGTCAAACCTAAAAGAAATAATTATGGTTAAAATAATAACTCTAATTGATGCAATTTGGTAAAATGGCAATTGGATTGACCATTTAGAATTGTAGTCAAAATTCTGGATGATCAATAAAAGGAATGGTAGTGGGACTACCACTTGGGAATTTTATGTTATAAATTATTCTTTCTAAATTTAATTATTGGGTATTGGATACCAGAATAATTAGTAAAATGAAAGTCTACTTATAGTAAAGTTTTATCTACAAACGGTAATGATGTAATGGTTGCAACATTGTTCGTAGAACACTTGTAAAGTGACTTTACTCATGAAGTAGAAAAACATTATTTTGTTAAAAGATAATGAAGGATATTAATTTCTTGTTTGGAATAAGAAAAGTGTTTTATTTATTATGATTTACTTCATTGTGTTATCATATAAATAAATCTTATATCCTAAATCTTGAAGAACAAAGTAATAAAGGCTATAACATAAATAATTAAAATTCTTTATGCATTATTGTTTTGATCAAATAAATAAAAGATGCATATCTAGAATTCCATGGGACGGAGTTTTAAGTCATATGATTTGGAATCACATGATTTATGCAAATCTTATTTACTTGGACCAAGACATCTTTTACTATGATTGGTAAAAGGTTAATATCTTAATTGACCTAATACATTTTGATGTGTATGGTGCATTAAGAAGCAATGCTAAAAGAAATTTTATTATACTTGGTAAAACTATTCAAAGATTCTGATTGGATCATGATGACGAATAATTGAACCAAGAATTTGACAGTCATCATTAAAGTTGTGAAATGGTTTCACAAATTAACTTCACTAAGAACATCATTTTAAATGATGTGTCTGCATGGAAGTATAAGAACCTTATTGGATATGGTTAATTGGATGACTAAGTCAAATAGATATTCCGTTATTTGTTTTGGGGTTATGTATTTGAAACCGCTATGATTATACTAATCTGAATTCCATCAAGAGAGGTTAAATAATGAAAGAAAACTCGGTTTGTCTTTCATAAAGATTTAAGACGGTGAGACCTTTTGAAAAGGAGCTGTCTGGGACACACTCACATTTAAATCTAATAAATATACTTTCATAGGATATCCTAAGGAAACTTGAGGATATAATTTTACTCATAAGAAACAAATGGTTTGTTGATTATGATGATTCTTTTCTAGATAAATGGTTTATCTCTAAAAGAATCAGTGGGAGTAAAATGTATCTCGAATGGTTCGAGACCTAGAAAATATATATTCTAACCTAAGATGGAAGTTGAACAAGTTTTCACAAGGAGTCGTGAAAAGTCCGTTCAAAAGATATACAAGAACTTGTGTATGTGATAGGACACAATCTATTGCAAGAAATATTGGATGTTTCGAAATAGAAAGTGTTGAGGTAAAGTTCATTTGGAATGAAGTATTTACCATCTATCAAAGATGCAATGTCAACTCCACATATTTAGATTAATGACTTGGAGTCATGAAATCTAAAAGGCAACCCATGTGTAATAATCAAGTTTGGAACTTGATCATTCTAACCTAAGGTGTAAAAACCAAAGGAGAGGAATGAGTTTTCTTGGAGAAAATTTTACATGGATCGCAAAGAAATTTACTAGAATTCTCGTAGTCACATGTTCATATTTGAGATATGAAAATTGACAAAATGATGTCAAAACAAGTGTTCCTCAATGGGAACTCACTTAAGGATGTATGGATACAACCTAAAGGTTTTGACAGTCAAAGAAAATTCTGATAAATTATGAAAGTTGCAGAAATCCATTGGATGGATTAAAGCAAACTTGTGGGAGTTGGAATCTCCGTTTTGATAAATCAAAAGAGTTTGACTTGATCAATAACGAAGATGAACCTTGTATATACAAGAAGATTAGTGGGAGCATAGTGATATTCCTAAAATTAAATATGTGGATGACATATTGCTCATTGGAAACGAAATTCCTATACGTTAGTCTGCAAAGACTTTGTTAAGAAAGTGTTTCACAATAAAGAATATGGATGAAACTGCATATGTCCTTGGCATTAAGATCTATAGAGATAGATCGAAGAAGCTAATTGATTAAGCCAAAGTACATACATTGACAAAGTCATTTAGAAGATTCCGCAAGGAAGATTCTAAGAGAGGACGGTTGTTAATGTTACATGGAGTTTTCTATGCAAAGACTCAAATGTCCTGAGACAAATGATGAGCGTGAGAAGAATGAATGGGATGCCATTTGCTTCGGCAATTGAATCCATCATACCATGATAAGTACTAAGCCGGATATATCTAAATGCTTGGAGCATGACGAGTAGATATTAATCCGACAACCGGTGAGAATCACTGGATGGCTGTGAAACAATTCTTAAAGTACTTAAGAAGGACTAAAGAATTGTTATGATCTATGGAGGGATGGAAGATGATCTCGATATATATGGATACACGGATGCATGCTTCCAAACCGACAAAAATGGTAGAAATCGCAATCGAGTTTATAAATAATAGTGAAGCTGTAAGTTGGAATGGTTCCAAGAAGAGTACAGTCACTAATTCTGCGACTAAAATCTAAGTATATTGCTGCATTAGATGCTCCAAAGGAAGTTGTTTGGATTAAGAAGTTCATTGGTGAACTTAAGATGGTTCTAGTGTTGCTAATTCAATAGACTTTATTAGTGATAATAGTCGTGCTATTGATCAAGCAAAGGAACCAAGGGCACATCCTAAATCCAAACACATACTTAGGCGTTTTTTTATCGTTCGAGAAATCGTTGATAAGAAAGACGTATATATATGCAAAGTACCTTACTTATGATAACGTTACGAACACGCTAAACAATGGAACTTCCATAAAGCTAAACATGATGGTCATGTTAGGTCCATGGGTATTGGATACCTAGGAAATTGGGCCTAGGGCAAGTGGGAGATTGTTGGTGTTGGTGCCCTAGGCACGTTTGTTAAACGTTGTATAAGTTATCATTTTATTCATAATAATAAAGAGATAATAAGATTATTATTATGGCTCGTGTTTGCTTATAATAATCTCCGTCCCTAGAGCTTCTTAAGCACTAGTATAAAGGCTAAATGATCATGGGATGATCATGTTAGATTTATGGGTACTTGTTTGGAACAAGGTACTGGACATGACCCGCGGTATGAGATTTATGTCATGGTCGATGTCATATATAAATCTCATATTAGTTATGTCATTTGAATCCTTAGACATGAAGTTATTATAGTCTTCCACTTGATGAACATTATGTTTGACATATTCAAACGCTGCCTTAACACGGTAGTTATAAAGGGTATGATTGGCATGATTGGATTCACGTAGGGAAGAATAATAAGCCAAATGGATTTGTCCTCTTCGGAGAGATGTCAAGCTTGGGCCCTCGAAGGAATGATGTTGGTGAAATGTTTGGCCAAACTCAAATGGATTGATTGGATCAATGTCATTTGGATTATCAACATATTAGGGATCGAGAAAAGTATTGAACAATAAGAGTTGACTTGTTGACCATGACTTGTGTTCAATGACATCGGAGACAAAAGGATTATGACATGTTCTAAAAGGAATACGAACTTGTATCTAGTTGTACTATTTGGGTAGGTATGACGGTTTGCTAGAACCTAATCATATCTTATGGTTTCATGTTTGAACCCATTGCCAACTTAGTGTAATCCTAGAGGGTCACACACAAATAGAACGAATCGTAAAGGACTAAATGGGAATTATGGAAAAATATCAGTGTTTGGCTCTGGCACGGTCGTGCGCCTTAAAATGGCACGGTCGTGCCATAAATCCAAACCAAGGCAAACCTGTCGACATGATTGGCACGACCGTGCCAAATTACCAAGCACGACCGTGCCGAAAATGGGCGGCTGGGGAATTCGCGCGGACTAGATGGCACAACCGTGCCAGATTGTAGGGCACGACCGTGCCAGTCAAGTCGGCCAGAATTCCTTGTTGCCTAATTTGGTGACGGGATTTAGGTTTCCTAAGTCCTTAAGGTTAAGGATTAGGACCTATTTAAGGATCCTTTCAGCAGTCATTAAGCACATGATTATGAGTGCCTCCATAAGGTTTTGAGAGGTTATTTTCTTGTTCTAAGATCCAAAAAGTGAAGAACAAGAATATTCATAATTCCATATAGTTCTTACAATTGTGAAAGCGTGTTTCATAATTTGGTCTAGCAACCAAGATCAAGTGTTCTTGATATTCGTTCGTGGTGTGGATACCGCTAGAGGGTGAATCTTATCATCTTCATAGTTCGTGATTCTTGCTTTGTTCGTGATCAAGACTTCAAGCCTCCATCGAATTCAAGGTTGCAAAATCAAAGGCATCAAGGGTTAGTATTCTAGTATTCATTATGTTGTATTTGAATTAATCATATGAATGGATCTATGGGCTTTGGGTTTCATAAATTTTAAATGCTTAATTCCGCTGCGCATGTTACTACGAAACCCTTCAGTCACTCCCCCTGTAATGCTCTGCCGGAGTGGGAGCCAAGAAAGTTGCCAACCTCGCAGGATGGAGCATATCCCAAGGAGGGTCATAAGGAGCCCACGGTAACGCACCATCCCTATGCTGACGAACCACCCTTTCTCCGAGATACATGGCCTCCCCGGTGAGACCCACAAGCAGAACCCTAGAAGCGGTCAACTCCACTACATAGGGACCCACCGAAGCCTCATTAGCCGGAATCCATGGGTAAAACCTGACCCCGACAGGCTCAGACATCGCAAAAGCCCTCCTCAGATCGGCGGCATCCACCGTCTTCCTATCCTGGTTTCTGCGGGGAGGAGCCCTGTTGCTCTTGCACCAGTACGAGATGATAGGGACGACCTTGTTGGCACGCATCACCAACTGAAAAGGGGCGACACCAAAGATCTCGTACACCCAAGCCTGTGCATACAATGAAAGAGACATTTCAGACCAAAAGATAGAGCAGAAATCTCGACAAGTGAAAAGAAGGGTAGTCAAGAGCATACCTCAAAGGCGAACTGAAACCCGCCAAAGGCCGACGAGCTAGCCCTCGAGCAATGATCCAATGCCCGGTAAATCCCAGCCAAACCGGCTCCCCCAAGAAATCCCACCGACTTGGTCCAAATCCAAAAGCCCCTAGCAGCGAGTACCTGCAGACAGTAGCCCCACTGGGAAACAGAATCTCTGAAAAGCTGTACCATAAGAACAGCTGGACAAGCAATCCAAGTCATACTCCCTACCGAAGGCCTCAATAGTCATCTCCACCAAACGGTTCACCTTCCCGGCCTCCACTCCATAACCCTTGACACCTCCTCCCAGATCAGTGTCAACTCCCAACAGAGCCTGCCTATAGTCCCACCGCTCCGCCAAGCTCTCATCAAAAGGCAAAGGGGTAGCAGTGAACCTCAACCCCGTGATGGCCGCAAAATCCGTCGGCGTGATGGTAATCTCTCCCAACTGAAGTGAAATGTATGGGGGTGTCCCACCAGAACTCCCTGCACACCTCTATCACCGCCGCCACCTTCAGAGTGCCCCAACCGTGTGGACACTATCAAAGAATGGGCCAAACCCCATAGTCTCAATCCGAGCACGCAAACCGCCCGGTTCCTCCGGCAGAGACGCCCACAGTTTGCCCACAGTCACTGTGGACCCACGAGCCTTGATCCTCTGCAGGTAAACACAGCACAGGTATGTTACATTTCTAGCAATTTACATTTATAGCAACCTACGTTTCTAGCAATTCACATTCTAGCAATCTATATTTTGTACAAAAGTGCAAAAAATGTGAAAATGAACGGAGCGAAAATTTGAAATGTACTCTCGTGTCTCCGGAAGGCCCATCGACCAGTGACGCTCCGAGTCGATGTAGAAGTCGTAATCTTGATCAAACATCGACCGGAGAAGGCCGTCGCGAAAGTTCTGAGTCGCCGCTCGTGGTCTCAAGCCGCCCCGTGGTATCAAGGGCGCCGCTTCGAAACCCGCTCCTGGGTCAGCCCCTACGTTTCCCTCACCTTGAGGATCACCATGCCACTGTCCTTTTTCTTGTCCTTGACGCACATACCCGTCTTGGCCCGGAAAATCCCTAAATAAGGCCTCGTTGATCCAATCCGCCATTTATCCGAAGTGCTCGAAACAAAATCCTCAAAAATTATCGGATCCAAGCTTTCTCTCTCTAGAACTCGAATTCTCTCTCTAAACTCAACAATGGTGGGAGGAAGAAGGAAGAAGAAGAAAGGAGAGGAGAAGAGGGAAGGCCTCTGGCGTTGTGATCAAGGAGTCAGCCGGCCGGCATCTTTGGCCACGCGGCCACTTCCGCCTTCGTAATCCCAGACGTCAGATCAGCGATCCGCGTGAAGAAGATCTAACCACTCAGCGTCCTTGGTCACGCGGCCACTATTGCAAATCAGTGACTTTGGCCAGGCGGCCAACCTTGTCCCTTCAGATAAAATCCCATTTTTGCCCCTGATCTTTTCCCTTTGATTCATTTTAGGTGCCTTTAGCACTATTTTGACTGATATTCGTTACCTTTCGGAACGGAAAGCCCCTTAAAATTTCCATTCTTCACCAAATATTTGCTTAGGATTCGTATGATTGCAGAGACTTCGGCGCCTCTAAGTCATACGCATCCTAGATCGATCGTGATTGGCAGAGACCCGGGCGTTTCTAATTACGAGAGATCCAGCATCTATTATTTTAACGCGATCGGCAGAAACCCGGGCGTTTCTGATTGCGTTTAAAATTTCCAAACATTTGCTTAGGATTCGTATGATTACAGAGACTTCGGCGCCTCTATGTCATGTGCACCTTAGATCGATCGTGATTGGCAGAAACCCTGGCGTTTCTAATTGCGAGAGATCCAGCATCTATTACTTTAGCGCGATCGGCAGGAACCCGGCCGATCCTGATTACGTTTACCATTCCATCTTGGGATTATTTAGACGACGTAGTCTTTATTTTTCCCAAATAACTTCATTGCTTACGAATGTTCGTTCTTCATACAAGATAGTATCCGTAGGTTTGTTATCCGCAGCAGAAGTTCGATGTCTCGTCTTTCCCCAATAGCTCCGAACTACGACCGGCTTGATTCCTCCGATGATACGTAAGAAACCTGAAAAGGTTCAACCACCCAACCGACATGGTCATCTACCATCCCCAGCAGATGTATTTTCCCCAGCAGAAGACGTTGCTTCCCAATTTCCCATCAGATTTGAACTACGTTTGGCTTGATTCCCCATGGATACGTAGGTCGCCTACCAAGGTTCAGCCGTTCCCTTACTTTCCACCTGTTTTAAAACTCATGTTTCAGAGCGGTTCTGTAGATACCCCGATCTCGCACCCCTTATCAAACCCTTTTTGAATGGTCTAAACCCTAAAATTGACCTAAGCCCTCGATTTGGCTATGCGGGAGTGCCGTGAGCCTTATCAGTGCATCGAATGGATAAACGGACTTCAAATTCATGATCAGAGCGAAAAAACGAGTAAACAAGCATGTACTTCAATTTTTGAGCTGCGGGACCCGAAACGGGGCCCGCACCCTTAGAACTGCTCGTTATTATCCATTCTGTGCATTAAAAATATATTATTGTCATTCCTTTCTCATTAACATATTTCAGATAGATGTACGTGACCACAAGATTATTTCAAGCAACTTCGATGTTGGGACCGCAGACAACCGGGACACCGTTGTGCGCACACTCGGACAAAACATGGACTGTTGCGGAACCAATACCGGAGCAGGAATTGTGATCATCTACGTTGAAAATTCAAGGCATAAATGATGATGACCAACCACCATCCAGCTAATGGCAGCAAGTAGATGGCCAATCAAGTAGGCCATGGTCAATCAGAGCGCGACACGTGGCACTTTGGGAAAAGGGGATGGCAAGGTCCAGCCGTACGGCTACTTTGGGAGCTCCAGACCTGCAGTTTGTTCTTCAGCAACTTGGCCACAAAAGTCTTGATTTTGATCATTCCCAGCTGCAAATGGACGGGGTAGCCACCCCCTAAACTGATCCCTAAGCCTCCCTAGAGGGCCTAAATGAAAGATTTCCACCTCCCTCATCCATTTTATCATAGAGCAACACACACACTTCATAAACAACTCTCCAACTCACTCCATTCCATATTCAGCCCTTTTGGCTCTCTCCCAAGCACCCACAGCCCCCTCAAATCCCAGTCATTAAACCACCACCACACCACCATAGCACCACCCTAAACACTACACAAAGCAAAGCAAACAACTCACTAAACACTCTCTCAATCTAAGGCAAACACCTTAAGAAAAGCAACAAAAAAAGTCTTCCCTTGGAAGCAAAGGAAGCACACCTAGGTAATCTTTGTTCTTGTAAAGTTCATCCATGTAAAATGTAGATCCTTATGTGATTTGGAAAAGGGTCTAGCCACTTGTTAGGCTAGACCCCCATTTGATGTCCAAAAAATGTAATGTTGATACTCTTGTTGTTCTTCTCTCTAAATGATGATATCCCATGATTCAATGCTCAAATGGCTGTTGTTTTGGTGTTTTTAATATATATATCTATGTGTATCCAAAGTTTCATGTTCATAGTATCTCATTTGAGTGGGTTTTCATGGGTGTTTTCACCCCTTTTGTAAATGTTCAGCAGACTGTCCATCTGCACCTTTCTGTCTTGTTTCTTTGTTTATGCATAGAAAAAATTGTTTTTTGTCTTAGACCACAAAAGGTATTTTGTTCTAGACAAACAGAGTAATACTAGAATGTAAATATATTATTTTTACCCTGAGTGGAAGAGGTTCTTTCCATTTTTTGTTTCAACTCTCTGTTCTCAGATTAGCATATCTCCTGTTCTGACACCAAAATGTCAGAGGTATTTTGTGTGACTTAAACTTTCTCAATGGCCTTGAAACTTTCTAGATATAAACTTTGTTATGTTAGGAATAACTTCCATGTTTAGTGTTTCCCATGATTTACCCGTTTTCATGATGCACAAAGTGGATCTTTTGTGGAAGTATGCATGTCTGTCAGATCTGGCTGTTGAAAGTTCTATCTTGCATGCCTTGTTTGGACACCTTAACATGCTCCTAAAATCAGAGGAAAATTCATGGTTGATACTTGATGTTTTAGGGAGTTTTCCTAACTTTCACTTTCCATATTGTGAAAGCATAATATCAGGTACACAAAGAAAAGAGCGCAGCAGTCCCTAAAATCTTTGGGGACGGAGTTTGGACATTCTTTTTTATGGGATTTGTTTCCCTTTTTTTTGTTCACCATTGTAAATATTAATCCCCCACCCCCTCTTTGTGATCTCCTTTACTGGATATGAATGTTAAACCATTTTCAAAACCAAGTGTGAGTCCACCCAAACCGACTCTCATTTGTGAATTAAAACAAACATTCCTAGAATAGGAAGACTTCCTCTTATATCAAATCACCATTTTTGTTAGGGCATAAAATCAAGGTAAAAGGCATGAAATGAATCTACGTGGCATGCATGCTAGAGACCATCACGGGTGAGGAGAGTGCCTAACCCCTTCTCTTCTCGTAACTTAGCCCCCGAACCCACTTTCTCTAAAAAAGGTTTTATCTTCGTTTTTCCTAAAATAAAATGAGGTGGCGACTCTTGACTGTTTTGATTCCATCGAGAGGAAACCATTGTGTGGGAACCGAGCGCATTTCCAAAAGCGCATCAGCACGAAACGGACCCGAATCGCCCTCACGGGACGATCATTTCGCGGTTCGGCTTTCGAGCGCGGGCTCCCACAGTGGCGACTCTGCTGGGGACTATCTTAAGTGAGCTAGACTCTAATCTTTGTGTGTGCCATGCTTTATGTGCCTTTGCTTGGGTTGTATATATTTGTGCCCTAACCTTTGTTTTGTAGGGACATTCTTTCTCCTTCACCCTCTTATTTGTATATATATGCATGCGTGGTGGGTGATTCCCTTAAAAAAGAAAAAAATAAAAAATAAATAAAAAATAAAAAATGGAAAAAATAATAAAAAAGGGAAAGAAAAGGATTTTCTTGTTTTCTTTGCTTGCTTTCAAAATCATTTTTCGAACTCATAGATACCTTACGCACATGCACGTTTTTGAAAGTAACGTCTCGTAGAACCATACAAACCCGAGAAGGTAACCCGAGGGTATAAGGGAGCTCATTGGACTTCCCTATAGGGCCCGCGGTGTACATTCTCACCCCAAAGCGCGCCTATTAGTCGTTGCGATGGGTGTAAGCCAATCTTCCCCGTTACCAAGCCACGATGTCCATGTTTTCGAAAAATGACACGTCCCAGACTTCATGCCGGTTTTTATCTAGCAATTTCACCTCAATCCTATGCATTTCCCAAAAGGTCATAAACAACCTACATTGTGGAAATTCATTGAAATGCTCGGATTGACTTTAAATTGTCAAGACCCTCCCTTAGACCGTAACCGAATGGTGGATCCCCGAAAGAGTATAGGCCCTTCGCTAGGGGCTTGGACGGCCAATAGTACAGTGCACGTGCAAAACATTGGTCCTATACTTTGGAGACGGTATCCACTATTCCAAGATTTCATGCGAAAAGGTGTCAAAATAAAGCAAGTGCTTATCCGGCATTCTAGGTTTGATTTTGTGATTTTTGAACTTCTTTTGAATCAATCTCGGAAAATCTCAATCCTTTCCACTCTCTAATCATCCCTATACACCATCCCTTTCAGATACTCTAAACCTGGCATCTGCTTGGAGAGGGGGAGTTAGAAACCGCAAGGGGAGGTTGATCCGAGTTACCGAGTCAGTGCCCGTTATCGAAGAAGCTACTGCAATTGCTGAAGAAGGAAATGATCAAGCCTATGTGCCGCCACCGGGTCTTCAAGCATGGTTAGAACAGAATGTTTTGGGTCAGATGAGAACTCAGCAAGACGAGTTACTTGCTACGCTTGTTCAGATGCAGAATCAGAATGGTAATGGGGCTCCTAATGGCAACCCCAATGGAAATCCCAATGGCAATCCGAATGGAAATGACAATGGTAATGGGGCTCCTAATGGCAACCCCAACGGAAATCCCAATGGAAATCCGAATGGAAATGACAATGGTAATGGGGCTCCTAATGGCAACCCCAACGGAAATCCCAATGGCAATCCGAATGAAAATCATAATGGTAATGGGGCTCCTAATGGCTTCCCCAATGGCAATGGCAATCCTAATATGAATGGAAATGGCAGCGGTATCCCCACCGTGAACTTGAATCCCAATGGTAGTAACACCAACGGTCATAATCATCATCAAGGTGTCCATCCTCATGGTCATGTGGCTCATCTAGACTTCAGTGGCCTCAATCACAACTTCATCTCGAATCAAGCAAACTTTGTGGTGAACCCATCTCAGTATCCACCCGATCATAATGCCTTTGCTCAGTATATGCAAACTCTGTATCCGAATCAGCAACCCAACGCCTATGGTGCGTTTGCTAGTGGTGTCTCTCCGTTCAACCAAGGAACTTCCCAGGGGCAAGATCCTAACTTGGTCCACCAAATGGAAGTATACTACAAAGGGGTCCCATATGTACCTCTTACTAGAGCTGAGATTGAAATGAATGAAATGAAAGAAATGTTGAGAAAAGTCATGAATAAAGGAGAATTTTCTGCAGATTCCTTGAAATTATCTCCATTTGCTGTTTTGCCACCTAAATTCAAAATGCCCGATGTGGAAAAATTCGATGGTACGGGGTGCCCAATGGCCCACCTGAAATCTTATGCTCATGCAATGCAGTCTCGTGGGGCTAATGTCGGTGCTATGGCCTCCAACTTCCATTTGAATTTGGTAGGAGCCGCTAAGCAATGGTTCATGACTGTGGATGGCAATTTGGTCGATAATTGGGGAAAGCTTGTGGATGAATTCCAAAAGCGATACAAAGATAACTCCAACTGGGAGAAGAGCCTCCGTGATGTTGATTCGTGTGCTAAGCGTGAGAAGGAATCGTTCTCTGAATTTGCAAGTAGGTGGAGGAAGAAAGTCGCTCAGACTCTGGAAAGGCCCGACAGTGGCGAGCAAACTCGCATTTTCCTCAAGAATCTTAAGCCAGTGTATGCGGATAAGATGAAATATCTCCCATTTCCGGATTTTGCTTCTATTCTAGATGTGGGTTCCCGTATCGACAAAGATGTCTGAACTGGGGTAATCAAGCTAGATCCTTCTCCTAGCTCCTACAGGTTCCGACCTACTACTAAAACCCCGGCGCCAGTTGTAAACAATGTTGCCATGACTCCTGCTCCCTTTTGGAGCAACAATGTGGGACCTAGCCGGAACAGCTACAATAGGGCACCCCCGTGCTATAATCAAGATGGGTCTGTGAATTCCATCAACAATCAGCAAAGGAATGGTAGAAATCGGAGGGAAAGGCAGTTTGATAAGTTCAACGCTCCGTTGTCCACTATTTTCCAAGGATTAGTCGCCCAAGGGGTATTGAAACCGATAGAAGGATACCGTCCACCTAATCCACCTCCTAAGAATTGGGACGCAAGCAAGTCTTGTGCATACCACGTATCACCTGGTCATGCGACAGACGATTGTTGGAATTTGAGGCACACTCTGCAAGACATGATTGACGATGGCTCATTCAGAAACCACCCCAACCGAATGTGGTGACCAATCCCTTGCCGGGAATCCATGTGATCGAATTTGAGGAAGACTACTCAATGACTAGTTTCATAGTCCCAAAGAAAGCTTTGAATTACTCCGTGACCCCTGTTATTTCCGAAGACTTTGAGTGCCACATGATCTCTTGGGATTCAATCTTGTCTAGTGCTAAATCCGTTGAGGAACGAAAGGCCTCTCTTGAAAAGGCCACTTGGATTGGTGGAAACGTGAATCATCTCACTCGCTCAGGGAGATCCTATCAGTCTTTGAATCCTGAGGCGAGCGAACCTGGAAAGGACAAAGAAGGAGCTTCCGCCCATAAAGAAAAGGTCGCCGAGAACCCGGTCTTAACTCAGTTAAAGAAAACCCAGGCTAATATATCCATTTGGGGTTTGATTTCATCTTCTCAAGAGCACCGAGACACTCTGGTTAAAGCTCTCACTCAAGCTGTTATCCCAATCGAGACGTCTCCCAATGACCTTGTCCACATGTCGGCAACATTCATTTTGGGAACATTATCACTTTTACTGACCTCGATGCACCGAAAATTGGCCTTAATCATATCGAGGCTCTGCACATCACAGTTGGGGTTGGAGGTGAGCACTTAGCTCGTGTGTTGGTCGATAATGGCTCTTCGGTCAATGTTTGCCCCGTGCATGTTCTCGCAGATTTGGGAATTAAGATAACTGATTTGGCCCCGTCTTCTCAAGTGGCCCGTGCCTACGATAGCACCAGTCGCTGTGTCTTGGGTGTTATCTCCCTTACTCTTACCATTGGCCCTCTTGTTATGCCAATTGAATCTCAAGTGATCGACATCAAGTCCTCATTCAGTTTACTATTGGGACGCCCTGGATCCATGGAGTGAAAGGGGTAGCTTCTTCTTACCATCAATGCATCAATTTCATTCACGACAATCATGTTGTGGTAGTTCACGCCCAGGATGACACGCAAGTCAACGACCTCCCGATCTTAGGAATTGAGCACAAAGATACCGGTATTTTCTTGAGTGGTTTTGAGGTGATCCACAAGCTCGGATCCATGCTATTGACTATGTAAAAGAAACCGATCTGATTGGGGGAAGGAGGACCAAGTATGGTGACGCGATGACCTTGAATATGGTCAAGAAGATGAATTTCTTACCTATGTTGGGACTCGGAAAGAGCAACAAGGGTGTATTGAAGCTATCAAAAATGATGGCCTGTTTTCATTCCTCTGTTTGGACTCGGCTACAAGCCCACTCCTGCTGAAATTGCCAAAGCCATTCGTGAAAAAAGGGAGAGGCACAATGCCATCAAGAGGGGAAGGGCCTATGAGCTCCCACCACTCCGTCCCTATGAAAAATCCTGGAAGGGATACTTTATTCGCAAGAGCGAAAATGTGGCCCATGTTATGCCTCTTGAGCCGACTAGTGGCATGGACGAAAAGCCTCGCGCGGGATGGGAAGTATTTGATGATGTGAAGTTGTTCGATGAAAGCCTTGATTTGGACGGTTCCTATAAGAAACCGGGCCCGTTTACTCCGTTGAATATCGATGAGGAGGATGATGTCTTCGCATTGTTTGAAGGATTTGGCTTTGAAGACGGATCTGTGGTTATGATCGAGGATGGCACCGCAGAAGCTTATGACCCGGTGAAGCACCTCAAGCCGGCAGTGGCTCCACTTAATAACTGGTCCAAAACCACTGGCCCGCTCGCTACTGTTGACGTGCTCGTGAAGCAGTTTGGATATGTTCACCCAGAGGGACCAGCTTTTGAACCCTTTGTACTCTCTGATGTTGTTTCTGGGACTCCCGAAGAGGGCCTCATTGTCGAGGACCTCGACGCGGTCGCCGAGCTTGTACTCCCCTCTGTCGTGAATGAAATTTCCTCTATTTCCGCTTACTCCTTGGTTGCCAATATTTTGAATAATGATTTAACAAATGAAAATTAATAACAAATGAAGTTAATCATGAATCTTTAAAAGACGTAAGCCAAGATGAAAAAGATTATTTAATTGAGTTAAGCAGGTTAGCAAAACAGCGTGGGGAACGAAAGTTGGAGGCCTGTAAGGGAGATTTGTCTACTGTCGATCTGGGGATGAACGAGGAGGTCAAAGAAATGAAAATTGGAAGCTTCATGAAAGGGGCCGACAGGGAACAGTTGATCCGTTTGCTCAAAGAATTTGTTGATGTGTTTGCTTGGTCGTATGAAGATATGCCTGGGTTGGACTCGACAATTGTGGAGCACCGAATTCCCACCTTTCCCGACGCCAAGCCGGTTAAACAGAAACTACACAAAATCAAGCCGCAGTGGGCCCTCCAAGTTAAAGAAGAGATCGAGAGGTTGCTGCAAGTGGGTTTCATCCGAGTTGTGGAATATCCCCAATGGTTGTCCAACATGGTCACAGTCGAGAAGGCGAACGGCAAAGTCCGGATATGTGTTGACTTCAGAGACCTCAACAAAGCTTGTGATTTCCCGTTACCAAATATTGATATTCTGGTTGACTCAGTCGCAATGCACAAAGTGAAGTCATTTGTTGATGGAATGGCGGGTTACAACCAAATTAAAATGGCGGTAGAAGATCAAGAGAAAACCTCCTTCATCACCCCGTGGGGGACATTCTGTTACACTGTGATGCCTTTCGGTCTTAAAAATGCCAGAACGACTTATCAAAGAGGTGCTACAACTCTTTTCCATGACATGATCCACAAAGAACTTGAAATCTACGTGGATGACATGATTGTGCACTCAGTCGAAGAAGACGCCCAGCATCTGGTTGACCTCAGAAAATTCTTTGAAAGGCTGCGGAAGTATCACATGAAGTTGAATCCTGCTAAATGCACATTCGGTACCGTCCGAGGCAAGGTCCTGGGTTTCCTGGTAACAAAAAGAGGGATTGAAATCGACCCCGACAAAATAAGGGCCATCACAGAAATGCCCCAACCTCAGACTCAAAAGGAGGTAAAGGGTTTCTTGGGAACAATTCAATATATCAGCAGATTCATACGGCAGCTAACCACGATGTGTGAGCCGCTCTTCAAGCTCCTAAAAAAGGGTACCGATCGATCCTGGGATGAAGAATGCCAGATTGCTTTCGAAAAGGTCAAAGAATACCTGACAAGCCCACCGGTCTTTGCCCCACCTCATTCGCACAAACCTCTGCGGTTGTACCTAACCGTCACTGACACTGCGGTAGGAGCAATGCTTGCACAAGAAAAAGAAGACTCCTGGGTTGAAAATGCAATTTATTTTGTTAGTAGAAAGCTGCAAGGGAGTGAATTGAACTACTCAACATTGGAAAAGGCCTGCATCGGTTTGGTTTGGGACTCACAGCGGTTAAAGATCTATCTGCAATCCTTGCCCGTTCAGATCATATCCCGAATGGATCCAGTAAAGTACATCCTCGAAAGACCAACCATGTCCAATCGAGTAGCCAAATGGGCTTTTCGCTTAAGCGAATTTGATATGACTTACGCAACGCCTAAGTCCATTAAAGGAAGGGTGATAGCAGACCAACTTGCAGATTTGGCTCTTGATCTCGAGCCCGAACCAGAAGCACAGTTTCCCGATGAAGGAATCTACGCTGTTGATTGTTCAGAAAACAAGTGGCAACTCTTTTGATGGGCTGCCAACAAAAGAGGTTTCGGAATTAGAATTTTGCTCATTGATCCAAGCGATGCGCACACGCCCATTGCTATCCGGTTAGACTTTAACTGTTCAAATAACACAGCGGAGTATGAGGCTTGTATGGCTGGCCTTGAAGAGGCGTTAAACAGAGGGGTAAAAGAAATTGAAGTGTTCGGGGACTCCGCCCTAATCATCAATCAGATTGAAGGAAAGTGGAGGATCCAAGATTCAAGACTACAACAATATCATATTCGACTGGTAGCGCTCACAGAACGTTTCTCGAATATCTCATTTCATTACCTCCCAAGGGACCGAAACAGATTCGCAGATGCGTTGGCTACCTTAGTCTCCATCATGGAATTCCCTGCTGATGTCATGGTAAAGCCGTTTGTGGTTAGCAAGAGGTCAATCCCAGCCTACTGCCTGGCAATTGACTTAGATAACGAAGAAAATGAAGAGCCATAGTACACAGATGTATGGAATGTGCTTAGGAATGGGATCTACCCTCCAGAAAAGGACAAAAGGGCAAGAATTGCAATGCGAAGATGGGCCTCCCAATTTGTGATTTTCGGAGATCGATTGTACAAAAGGTATCATAACGGACCAAATTTGCTCTGTGTAGACAAGTCTGAAGCGAATAGAATCATGGATGAATTCCATGGGGGACTGTGTGGACCCCACATGAATGGGCACATGCTTGCTAAGAAGATACTGAGGCAAGGGTACTACTGGACCACAATGGAAAAGGATTGTATGATGAAGGTGCGAACTTGTGATCAATGTCAGCGGTATGCTAGCCTGCAACATCTGCCGCTGCACGTTCTCTATCAGTCAACTGCTCCTTGGCCTTTCTCCACTTGGGGAATAGATGTTATTGGTCAAGTCAAACCGAAAGGTTCAAGCGGGCAAGAATATGTGCTCGTGGCTATCGACTACTTCACCAAATGGGTTGAGGCCGCTGCTTATAAAGTCTTGAATGCCAAGAAAGTGGACCGAGTTCATTCGTACCAACATTTTCTACAGATACGGGGTCCCTTATGAGATGATCTCAGATAATGGAACTCACTTTGAAGGGGAAGTCAACGATTGCTTGACGAATCCCGTGTGGTCTGACACAAGTCCTCCCCTATCGACCCCAGCTATGGAGTGGTAGAAGCGGTGAACAAACCCTTGAGAACATCATTAGAAAGATGGCCATCACGGAAAGGATTGGCCGAGAAATTACCTTTAGCCTTGTGGGTGTACCGCACATCTGTCCGGACACTGACTGGGCTACTCCGTATTCACTCGCATATGGCATGGAAGCATTCTCCCTATTGAGCTTGAAATCCCCTCCATGAGAGTGTTACTCGAGAACCAAGTGTCTGAAATCGATTGGCTACAAAGTCGCCATGAAGAGTTAGCGTTACTCGATAAAAGCGTTGTTGGCCTTAGAACACAACCGCGCGTATCAACGCAGAATCGCCAGGGCATTTAACAAGAAGGTCAAAGACTGTGATGTCAAAGGGGAGATCTTGTTTTACGAGAAAAGCCACCAAGCTATGCCGACCCCGGAGGGAAATGTAATCTCCGTGGTGGGCCCCTACATTTTCAAGAAGATACAATCCGGTGGAGCCTGTGTTCCTGCAAACTGAATTTGGAGAAGACCTTGTCAGGCCCTCGCACTTAGACAATTGAAGAAGGTATTATGCGTAGAAGACGCAAAGTTTGGTAATTCCTATCGAGTCAAAAAAAAAAAAAGGAGCGCAAAAGACAGCCCCACTAGAGGTGAACCCGACAAGGGCAGTTCTAGGTAAAAAACAGGAGGCGCGCGCAAAAATTCAAAGTAACTGGGTGTAGATACCCCGGGGAACCACGCTTGGCTAGAGCGGTGAATTATCCTAGGATGTCTAACTTGTTTTAGATTGTTTAGAGTCGCACCCTATGTTTTAAAGGAACATAAGAAAAACCTAGAAATAGCCTAATTTATGTACAAAACCAGAGATTCGGGGAGAGAAGGGTTCTGGGGGTTAGGTGACGGAGTGGGAAAGTACTTAAACACCCACTCCGCCCCGCTTATGCGGGTCTTGCTACTATTGGTGTTCTAATGCTAAATGTCCTTCAATTTATTAACAATGCTAACAATTATAATGTAAAGAAAAAAAAAAGGGGAAAAGAACGATTTTATTAATTTAACACTAAATAGTTACATGTTGGACTAGTGCTAAATGATTACATTAAGAAATGAAATATAAATAAATGAAGTTTGGAATGTTGGGATGTAACCTTGGCCAAACTTCAATAGTGAAGTGGCCTTTGGTTGTATCCCTTTTTTATGGAGATTGCATACTAGTAAGACTAGACAAATAAAATAAGAGAAGAAAAGAGATGTTGTACCTTGGAAAGAGGACTTCAAACTTGGACTTGAAAATGGTGTTGTTGTAGAGAAAATGTTGTGCAAACACTTTGTGTAGTGTTTGTAGAGAAATATGGTTGAGGAATTTGTGTAGAGTTTTTGTTCAAGTCTCAAAAATTGGGTCCCTTTCCAATGGTAGAAGATGATGGTTTTTTATAGGTAAAGAAGAGAGGAAATGATGGGAGGAAAAGATGATCATCCATGTGAAATGAAATGACAATCAAAAATAGGATAAATAAAATAATAAATAAAAGAAATAAAAGAAAATCAAATAAAATAAAAAGGAAATATTTGTTTTAATGAAAAGGCTAGAAGTGTGGGATTGGGAGTTAATGAGAAAAGGGGGGATGAATGTGGATGTAAAAAGGGTTGTTTGTGATCAAGAAAAGATGTTTGTAAATAAGAAAAGGGAGGGAAATAAGGTGCAATCCGTTACTGCCAAAGTGGGAAGCGCGCGGTGTCCGGCTTTTGGGTCGGGATGCGTGCGCGGCTCACTGGCAGTGCCGGAAGCGCCCGCGGGGCGCAAAAATGACAGAATGACAGAAATGACCCAAAAATTAATTCTGTTATGCAGTTTAGTCAAAACTAACGGAATCAGTTAGGAACTTAACCGAAGTAACAGAAATTAATAAAAATAAGTTAAATAAAAATACTATGTATGCAATCGGGTTGAGAGGTCCAAGGCGGGGTGTCTACAGAGCCCCTCGGCGACGTGGATTGTGCGAAGCAAAAACGCGTCGACGAAAGAAAGACACCGCCGAGGACATCGACAAGAGAAACAAGACTCGATAAAGCAAGCGGAATTTAGAAATTACAAAGGATAGAAATGCGCTCCCTGTGTGAGCGACTTTTGCTGATGGAAGAGGTATGGTGATTTTAATGGTCCACCATGGACCAAAATGGTGCTCTGTGCGGCACCTGGTGCTCTGTGCGGCACCGTTGATTCTGGTACTCTGTACGGTACCTGGTGCTCTGTGCGGCACTGTTGATTCTGGTACTCTGTGCGGTACCTGGTGCTCTGTGCGGCACCTGTTGATTTTGGTACTCTGTGCGGTACCTGGTGCTCTGTGCGGCACCTGGTGCTCTGTGCAGCACCTGTTGATTCTGGTACTCTGTGCGGCACCTGTTGATTCTGGTACTTGTGCGGTACCTGGTGCTCTGTGCGGCACCTGTTTGATTCTGGTACTCTGTGCGGTACCTGGTGCTCTGTGCGGCACCTGTTGATTTTGGTACTCTGTGCGTACCTGGTGCTCTGTGCGGCACTTGTTGATTCTGGTACTCTGTGCGGCACCTGCTGATTCTGGTGCTCTGTGCGGCACCCTGGTGCACTGTGCGCGGCACCTGTTATGTGTATGCTTTGCATATATATGTGCTTGTGCAAGAAGATGCATGAAAGAGAGAAATTGTGCTCGTGGTGTGATGAGATTTTGAACACCCTTGCAATGAGAGAGAAGTAAGAATGTAAAGAGTGATCTTGTGTGCGTGTGATTTTGAGGAAAGCATTGGATGTATTCATACCTTCACTTACCATTGCCGCTTGAGGGAGATGGATTCTTGATGTCGCGCGGAGGATGCTTTGATGGAGAATGTCTATTCTTTAGATGTTGATGAGAGAATGCCCTTGATGTTGGGTTGGCGAGTGGTATTCTGATGATGGGGTTGGCGTTCCAAAAGGCTGCCTACGTATCCCTTTAAGAGAATCAGACCAGCGTAGTTCAAGGATGATGGAGAACGCTGGAGGAAGAGAGCTAGGAGCAAAGCAAAGTAAAGCACATACTTTTGCACATAGAAGGAGAAAAAGAAAAAAGAAAAATCTTTTTTTTTTTTTTTTTTTTTTTTAGTCCTGGGTGAACCATTTTAACCATTGTGTGCTTGTGAAGCCAACCCAAGATCAAGTCATGTTCAGTCGAAGTCCGGATTGCCTCGTTTGAATTCTGTTGTCGCGTCTGTGTGCCCAACGAAGATTGATGTCTAGCCCAAGAGATTTGTCGATTATGGGGCTTCAAAAGGATTTTGATGCCGAGATGAGGGGTGGCTGATTGTAAAGCCCCTAGAACGCCTTTGATGCCCAACTTTGAGTGGCTTGCATATCCCCAAGATAAATCAGTTCTTGGCCCATTCGAGTAAATCGCCTTTGTTGTTGGCGTGTGAGCAAGCCCCAGAGAAGATTATGGATGCCAAGCTTCGAGAAATTGCTAAGCCCCAAAGTCATGGACTTTGTTTGTGAGCTTCAAGACGGTGGAATGTAAAGCCCCAAATTATCTTGTGATTGGCTCGGCATTGAGAGCGGATGTACCGTCGGGTAGAATTCTTGATAGAGATCCCCTTCTTGCTTTTACTGGGGAGATGAATGGCCTCATTGTGGTTGATACCCAAATGGCGTAGGGCTTTGTCAAAGGATGCAGTAATGTCTTGCGGTACCGTCGAGGTCGCGGAGGATAAGGTCTTGTGTGATAAAGTCTCAAATGAGTATGCTTGCTTGACTCTCTTGAGTTGAACTAATGACGGATCTTCGGATGCAACTAGTGCTGTGGCCCAACTTATGAGCTGCACCTTGCGCTTTTGATCTTGGAAAAGGGGATCCTGAATTGCAGAAACATTGGGATTGGCCGTGGCATTTCCCGCTATAACCCTGTTGATTAGAGTTTAGCATATTGAATCTTTTTCCTTTTCTCTAAGACTTCCTTCAAAATCTCGCTGTAAGTTCTAATAAAAATCATCAACTTCATTCATAACATCGGAGTCTTCATTTAAAACCAAGAGGCCTTTGACTTGAAGTGTTGAGAGACCCTTTGAAGCTTGATCCCTTTCATGGAGACTACTCCAAATTGCGTTGCTCGAGTATTGTTACCAAAAGACTGTCGGTCGCGAAGCCCCAATATTGCCCTTTGCTCGGATTACTGTAATGTCGTAGCCCAAAAGATTGTAGATTGTGAAGCCCCTTGAGACCTTCGGTGCCGAATCGAGGAAGCTTCCAATGTTACACATGACTTGGCTGGGGATACTGGTGGGGAGTTAATTGCTCTTTGCCGAGGGAGCCTTTAAGACTTGACCGTAGCCCCTAGAGTGCCATCATTGATTGCGAGAAAGGTCTATCCTTGATTGGGGGAACGAGCACGGGCATACGTGACAAGAGGGCTTTTGACATCCCTTTTGAGAGACTTTGAGGATAGTCTCACACATCTTTTTCGAGCATAGCTCCTAGGGCTTGTGATTGTCAAAAGAAGCCCTTGATCTCGGGTCATATAGCCCCTAGGGCGTCACCATTTGTTGAGCAAAGCAAGAGTGACTCGTCCTCGTGTGAGGAATAAACATGAGAGGATATGGCAAGAGCTACTCCATTTCTCGGGAGCCTTTCGGCGTACTTTAGAAGCACATACTTGAAGAAGCCTTGAAAACTGAGACACATGTTTTGCTATTTGCTGCCCAAGCCATTGATAGCTAGGGATTATTTGTGCAACCTCGTGCCCTTTATGATGGGCTTGTTCTCGGATGGATCTTGGTTACCACGGGCCTTCTTTTCATGAACCCAAAAAGCACACTGCTGGAGAATGATGCCGATAAACCAAGACAACCTTGATGGTGCTATATCTTGTCGAGCCTTTTGCAATCCCAAAGTTGACTCGGTGGGGAATTGACTTGCTGAGGAGATTCAATGTAGAACATGTCTTCTTTAGAGGCCGGGGATCTCCATTTCTCTTTTCCCTTCTCTCTCTCACTCTCTCATTTTTTTTTTATGACGCACCCTGTTTTTTTGCCTAGACCGCCCTTTCGGGTTTTCAATCTTGCGGGCATCTCTTTTGCGTCTTCATCATTTTTTTTGACTCAATTGATGAGGAAGTGTGCATTGACTCTAGCTGAGGAGATAAGATATGTGATTTTGCGGTGGAGACCTTTTGTCACTAATGATGAGTGACATTGACTTGACTAGGGAAGTGTCCCTAGTATTGACATGTATTTTTTATTGAATTGAATGACTCGCGAAGGCAAGTAAGTCATTAAGAGAGAAGAGAAGGAAAGCCCCAATTTGATTGCAAGAAATTGGGAGTATGCAGAAAGAATAGAAGTCCCTAGACTCGACAAGGAGCGCGAAATGATTCCAAATCTAAGAGAGTTGTTCAATCTTTTTGGTGATTAATTCATTGGCAAATGAATCGTACAAAGATGTCTTGACAAGTTCGAGATGAAGGCCAATCACCATAACGCGCTAGGCTAAACTTTCTTCTTTCTTGCATGAGACCGGACCCGCAGGTTGCCTACGTTCCTCCAGTGAAGAGGCTCAAGTCACCGTAGTTCTTGTGGATTCTCCATTCTTCGTGATGAATTTGTTGCTTCGTCCTTCGTTGGTGGATGATGATGATCTTGATGTGAACTTCTTGATTGAGGGGATTTTTTTTTTTTTTTTTTTTTGTGTGCTCTAACTTTTGCCTAGGTGATGAGGATGGTTTCAACCTAGCGAGCTCTTTTTTTTTTTTTTTTTTTTTTTTTTTTTTTTAATCCCCCTTTGAAAACTTTGCTTGACTTCTTCATGATTGTTGCTCCACCTTGTTTGTCTTGGCTTCGTCGTTGATGTTGGCGTCGATGTTTAGCCCCTAGGCGTGTTCAAGTGATGGCCTTGTTCTAAAACTTGTTTAGACATCTTTTCATCATTTTGTCAAGAATTAGATCGAACAACTTGGAAGAGTGTATAAGGACAAGACGACTTTTATTTGATAAGAAGACTCGACACTTAACATGGGACGAGAGAAAACATTAATGCACACAAAAGAGGACTTTTGACTCTTTTTTTTTTTTTTTTTTTATTCCTACTACTAGGTAGAGAAAGAGAAACGGAGATTGTTGTCGTCGTCCTCTTTGTTGAAGTAGTCTTCCATGTCACTACATTCGTCCATGTCTTCATCGTTGAAGCTTGTCTCGTAGGAAGACTCGGCCATTTCTAGGAGCAAATTGTCGACTCTAATTCCCGCATCATACATGCTTGCAAAATCGGAGTGAAAAGCCCCACTAAGATTAGTGCGGTAGTCCATTTTCAAACACTTCAAGAAGATGTCCATTTGTTCTTCTTGGAAGGCCTATCAACCATCTCGGCTAGCTTGTCGTTCCAACGGCGATAGAAGCCCCCAAATGATTCATCACCCATTTGCACGGTGCTCTCCAATTCTTTCTTGGTGGGACGGAACATGGAGTTGCCTTGGTATTGTGACTTGAAGGCAAGCATAGCGGCATCCCAATTGAGGCGGGTGGAAATCGGAAGACCCATATACCAATCTTTTGCGACCCCCTCGAGAGTAAGCGGGAAGCATTGTGCCATTATTTGAGGAGACACTTTCTTTGGTAGCATGGCCCAAATGTAGGAGTCGACATGAGCGTCGGGGCAAGAGGTGCCTTTGAACTTGCCAATATCGGGCATCTTGAATTTTTCGGGAAGAGCCTCCATTGTGTTCATGAGGAGGAAGCTTGATGGAGATCGGTGCTCGGGCCCTTGTGCAAATTTAGCCTACTAAGCCTTGGTCAATGTAGGACATGAGAGTGTTGACCAAACCGGTAATCAATGCTTTGGACCTTTCCTTCATTCGTGAGCCCTTTAGTCGGTTCTTGAGTTTGAGCAACTTCTTTCTCATGGACCGTTTTCACACATGCTTGTAACGAGCTCGCCATAGATCATCCTGCGGCGGTCGGCATTCTCCGGCTAGTGTATCAACTTGCTCTTTCAATGCTTCCACCATGCGGAATAACCCTTCGTTGGACACGGAATGCCGTTGTCGTTGCCGTTTGAAGCCATTGGACCTATTGAGAGAACACGGTCGATCTTAGGATGGCCCCACAAACACCTTTGAGTAAAATGATTTCACCCACAAACAATAAAAGACTCAACCACATAAGAAAAATGACTCTTTTTTTTTATTATTTACAAAGTCGGAAGGACAGAGTCCTTTTTGGGGTTTCTAGAAAAAATAGTTGAATCGTCACACTAGTATATAGACCTTCTCGCGGTCCCATATACTCATCGGATTCCACCACGCTTGTGATACCTACATGTGACGGGATTAAACTAAATTAATGTAGTAATCATACATGCGGGGACGGATTTTTATTTTCGTCCAAAATGCCCACTTTTGGGGACGGAGTTTTATTTCGTCCATTGCAACAAATTGGCATGTATGATTTGAAGACATTAGTTTAGGGAAATCTCGGCACATGGAAACCGACTTGAGTCACGGAGTGTTAGACCCCTAGACTAGAATTGTGTGGCTTGTGCTCGGCTTGAATATGAGGCTCAAAGGTCACCCCCGGGCATGTAGTCATTGAACTACGCCACGGGTTGAGGTTTACCGCTTCGAAAAGCCAAGCTCGAACTTCTAGGTCGAGGGAGCTTGAAACTTTCTAGGACGGGCCTCGACGGGTTTGGGTTGGACTTGTGCGACTCGATAGTGAGCAGTTGATAATATATGTGCATGTAGTGTGAGGTCTAACATGTGACAAAACATTTTTTTTTTTCAAAAGAAATAAATAAAAAAACAAATAAGCACATAATTACAACTTTCGAAATCACCCGTGTGACCGATAAAAATAAACAGAAAGTAAAAGAAATTGTATGCAGGCCCGGTGCCCACACACTGTCAAAACTGTCCATATTCTGTTCACTGTTTCTGTTCTGGGAATGCGCCCAGAAGCGCGCGCATTGGGTGGCCTATGCGGAAGGCGCGCGCGGTAGACAAAGAGGGGCAGAGGCGCCCGCATCTGGGTAATAACATGTAAATCAACGGGTTCAAGGGATTGCCTTGACCCTAAATAAAAATGCTTTCCCCTGCAGAATTTGTTAGCACAGAAACATGGATTGAAGGACAAGAAGGAAGACGGGCGATTCTGGTAATAAGGGTCGGACGCGCGCGCTTTAGGCCAAGAAGGCGGAGGCGCGCGCTTCCCACCTTTTTACCAGAATGCCCAGAAAACAGTAATAAGAACACCAAAAGTTAAGAACGCAAGTTTAACCCTCTAAATATTCCCCAGCGGATCAGTCGCCACTGTAGATACCCCGGGGAACCACGGCTTGGCTAGAGCGGTGAATATCCTAGGATGTCTAACTTGTTTTAGATTGTTTAGAGTCGCCACCTATGTTTTTAAAGGAACATAAGAAAAACCTAGAAATAGCCTAATTTGTGTACAAAACCAGAGATTCGGGAGAGAAGGGTTCGGGGGTTAGGTGACGGAGTGGGAAAGTACTTAAACACCCACTCCGCCCCGCTTATACGGGTCTTGCTACTATTGGTGTTCTAATGCTAAATGTCCTTCAATTTATTAACAATGCTAACAATTATAATGTAAAGAGAAAAAAAGGGGAAAAGAACGATTTTATAATTTAACGCTAAATAGTTACATGTTGGACTAGTGCTAAATGATTACATTAAGAAATGAAATATAAATTAAATGAAGTTTGGAATGTTGGGATGTAACCTTGGCCAAACTTCAATAGTGAAGTGGCCTTTTGGTTGTATCCCTTTTTTTATGGAGATTGCATACTAGTAAGACTAGACAAATAAAATAAGAGAAGAAAAGAGATGTGTACCTTAGGAAAGAGGACTTCAAACTTGGACTTGAAAATGGTGTTGTTGTAGAGAAAATGTTGTGCAAACACTTTGTGTAGTGTTTTGTAGAGAAAGATGGTTGAGATGATTTGTGTAGAGTTTTTGTTCAAGTCTCAAAAATTGGGTCCCTTTCCAAGGTAGAAGATGATGGTTTTTATAGGTAAAGAAGAGAGGGAAATGATGGAGGGAAAAGATGATCATCCATGTGAAATGGAATTGACCAATCAAAAATAAGATAAATAAAATAATAAATAAAAGAAATAAATGAAAATCAAATAAAATAAAATAAAAAGGAAATATTTTGTTTTAATGAAAAGGCTAGAAGTGTGGGATTGGGAGTTAATGAGAAAAGGGGGGATGAATGTGGGTGTAAAAAGGGTTGTTTGTGATCAAGAAAAGATGTTTGTAAATAAGAAAAGTGGGAAGCGCGCGGGTCCGGCTTTTGGGTCGGGATGCGTGCGCGGCTCACTGGCAGTGCCGGAAGCGCCCGCGGGCGAAAAATGACAGAATGACAGAAATGACCCAAAAATTAATTCTGTTATGCAGTTTAGTCCAAAACTAACGGAATCAGTTAGGAACTTAACCGAAGTAACAGAAATTAATAAAAATAAGTTAAATAAAAATACTATGTATGCAATCGGGTTGAGAGGTCCAAGGCGGGGTGTCTACACTGGGTCCAACTACGTTGACCTGAGCCTCTTAGTCCATTGTAAAAGAGGAACGTAGGCAACCTTCATGTCCGGTCATTAGTAATAAAAAAAAAACTTTATTCCCCACGTTGAACTTGCAAACACTACATTCAAAAAGGAAAAACAAACATAACAAGCTTTCAAATAAAAAAAAAAAAATATCTTGGCGTGGCAACCAAGGATTAAAGCGAAAATAACTGAAATTCCATTCAGGGACTGATGCGGTCGAACACGCTCTGGAAAAATCCTGAAGAGCTCTCTCCCCTTTGGTTCCCAGATCCGGTTGCATCGGGCAGGGTAATCCTTGAAGCTAAGTCTCGGCCAGCCCTGCGATGTCCCGACCGATGGCCGTGGTGTGATTGATTCCCGCTTATCTGATTTTGGAAGACTGTGGGACCCATTATCTGAGAAAAGTAATCCCCAGACAGAATCTCTGGACCTAAGAGCCCGAGACCAATGCTGTGATGGTAGCATTGTCTTCAACAGTCTGAGGACCCAGCCATTCAAGATACGCCAAAGAGGGTTCATAGAATGTGTCCCCTTCGCTCCGGCGTCTGCCTCTGCCGACGTGCGCACCGTTCCTATACCAAAGCTCTTTCAACAATTCGCAAATATTGGCATCCACGGGCAAATTGGCCGGGATGGGGTGGTCAGAAAAGGGAACCTCTTGGACTTGTCCAAATTGGCGGGAAATCCGTTGGCCTAGATAAAAGGTGGTAGACCGAAGCCCAGCTAACCAAACGAAGGAGTGACCTGCACTCGTGATAATGTACCTGCTCGGGTTCCAATGCGGAGGCACCCACAGGATGTCTGCCGACCTAATCCGCCAAAAGTGTCCAACCCACTCCTTAACAGTAGTGCAGTTCTGCCTGTTTAAACCTCGCCTCGGAAGCATGGAAGGGGTATAGTCTGGATCAGACACCGGGCGAATGATTCTGAGATGCTCCTGGAGCCATATTTGCAGCAAAATAGGGCTGCCCGATGTGAAAGCGTCACCCCTGTTATAGTAACCGTCCAGCCCATGCAAGGTTTCTGCCAAAAGGACAGTCATCACGTTACTGGCACCACCTTTACAGGAGTCAACAATATCCACCATTCTTGAATCAATGAAACCGTCATAAGAGACGAAGAACAGTTCAGCAAAGAGGCACATGACTAAGGCAAAATCCCTGCGGTCAGAATACTCCGGGTTATGAGGGGCAGCCTTACCATAGAATCCGGGGAAGCAAGTGATATCAAAGTGGGTCCTGTGAAGGAGCCTCCTTGAAAATCCGATATCAAATTCGAAAACCTCAGCGAGCCACCGGACAGGGGTCTTGCGAGAAGTTGGCACCATAGCCCTACCACGAGTTGGGTTTCCCGTAATGGCGCAGAATTCCTCAAAGGTAGGACACAACTCATCTTGGGTAAAATTAAATAAGTGAGTACCTGTCGACCAGAAGACGGACGCACCGCGGATCATCTCCCATTGGATAGGAAGCCTCCTTAATGCAAAAAGGAGTTTCAAATGAAAGGTCTCTTCTAGCGCCGCTCGCGCACTCTTCGAGTAGGAACTCACCCAACGGTTGAGTCCCTCGCGGTATTCTTCGATGCTAAGCATGGTTGGGCCAAGATGAGCCATTTGAAAAGGGAAGGAAGGTCGGGATTGCAAGGAAAGAAAGAAGGAGAAGGTGTTTGGGATGAAAATTAATGAAACTCCCCCTCCCCTTTTATAGTAGCTCGGAGATAGGGTTCCAGCTTGCCTCCCTCGAAGTGCACACCTCCCCCTTGCCTGGATAAGGCACGAATTCCAAGAAATTTCCAGAAACTGATCAGAAACCTCGCCCCCCCCCCCCAGTAGCCATACGGCTGCTGACCTCTGACCCAGTCAGAATTTTATCTTCTCCACGCTTCCCTAGGTGGATAAGCCCCCCTTGGTTTTATCAATCTGCAACCCTCTAATCCGAGTTTGGCTCATTGTTGGTCATTAATCACGAGTCGGTGTCATTTTAATAAGTGAGTTAAAGCAAAAGATTAACATCCCGACTTCAAAATGAAAGAGAGCTTGTGCTCGATCAGATTTGGTCCAAATTTTGTCTAGGCGAATCATATCCGCCACTGCATGCAAAGCTAACTTCCAGGTCACGGCACACAAAGTCGATGGGGTCATCTCCCCGAGGCGCGAGAGACTTCAGTCAAAACTGAAACAGTGCCAATGGATCACGCGAAGCGATGGTTCACTGCTTAATAAAGCAAAAAAATCTCATCACATGACAACTCAAAAGCCGATGGGTCTAGACATAGCTCGGAGAGCAGTGTATCCTTTGATTGAATGTTTTATGAATTGTCATCTGTTATTTGGTCTTCTCTTGATGTTGAGTTGCACCCCCTTTTTTGATTAGCGCGAAGCGCTCGATCTTTGAGTGAGTTGGTTTTCCTGAGGGGCGCAAAGCGTCCGGACCTCGATGAGTAGTTATTATATCCCCTGGTAGTCTCCTGATTTTGAGATGTACCTCAACTCGGATTGCACCTTGCGTCAATCCTCGAGTAATGTTGATCTTAAGCCATCTCTGGATTGATTGAGTTGGTTCGAGTCAGAACTACGACTCGACTTGATTCCTATGGAGGGATACGTAGGCAGCTCACCCCGGTGAACTCAGTCGCCCATTTTTGCAGTTTGTTGGTCAAATACCAATCCCCCAGAGTCATATGCGACTCATTTTGATGTTGAATTAGGTCATCTCCTGGATTCTGAGATGTACCCCCCGCTCCGATTGTACCTTGCGTCAATCCTTGAGTATTGTTGTTCCACCTTGGTCTTCTCGCCTGCCTGAGTTGTACCTCCCCTGAACTACGTTTTGACTTGATTCCCATGGAGGGATACGTAGGCAGCTCACCCCGGTGAACTCAGTCGCCCGTTCTCATAAATATTTTCTCATGACGATTTTCTCCCCAGCAGAGTCGCCACTGTGGGAGCCCGCGCACGAAACGGACCCGAATCGCCCTCACGGGACGATCATTTCGCGGTTCAGATTTCGAGCGCGGGCTCCCACAGGTTCCTATTTTTATCGTCGACCCTCCATTGCCTTGCAAGAAGCGTCGCCGAGGGGCTACTATTAGTACCCGACCTAAAAATGAGTTTATTAGGGTTTTCCAAAATATACAAGGACTTTATAGGAATTAGAAACCTCGCAAAGACTTGTCCCGGATTCCCGAAATACCTCATTTATGACAAAATCCATCAAAATAGGTAACTTATGGTTTCCTTAAAACCATGCAGAAACCCTAGCTTAAGAATCAAGCCAGCCTGCATCTTTGGCCACGCGGCCAACATTGCCGCGCCCCAACTTTGGCCACGCGGCCACTCTTGTCGCCGTCTTCAATCATGGCCAGGCGGCCAACCTTGTCCCGGATGATCTCAGCCGTCAGATCTTCCCATCAGTTTACTATATAAACTCATTCCATTCCATTGGTTTGGCAGATCCCGAGTTTGAGAGTCTTAAATCCGATTTTGAGAGTTCTTAAACATTATTTTGCTCCCTAATTAAGCATTCAAACACTCAAGGAGATCAAGGTTTATTTCTTGCCAACATAGGTAAGTTTTCTAACTTTTTCTTCATGTTCTTGCATCATTTTTAATGTAGATCTTTTATATTCATGTTCTTACATGTTTATTCATAGTTTCTTCATATGCTTTGCATGTTCATTCATATGTTCATAATATGTTCTTCGCATGTTCTTCGTGTTCACAGATTAAAACCTTATTTATGCTATATTTAGGGTTGCGATCTTCATGTTTGCATGTTATTTCATAGCCGATGATGATTTAGGGTTCATCAACCCAAGGATGATCTAGGAACTATTTCTAAACCCTAAACTTTAGGTAATTACTCCCATGTTCAATAATCCTCCCATGATGAATGTGATGAATGTTCATCGAGATATCATTGATGGCATAGTCATTATTCTAGGATGTGATCATCCTGCATGTTTCTTTCTCATCCCTCTTCATTATGCATGATCCCTATTATCTCTCCACATTCTAATCATGTGCGAACTACGCTGACCTGAGCTTCTCACATTGAGAGGAATGTAGGCAATCTTCGGATCCGGTCTAAATCACTAACACACTACATACACCGCATCATGATAGAAAGACCGATCAATTCGGGCAATAGGAGTGATAACGTTCAATATTCTTCTCTTGTTGTAATTTGACCCCCGAACCCACTAAAGATGCTTTTTTCAATGTTTTGGCTTTAATTAAAACGGCGTGGCGACTCTCATAATTTTAATGTCGTTATGAATATTCCCTTTTGTAAATAATAATAATCACAAGATACTTCTCATGCGTCGCTTCATCGGAAAGGGGTATTCACAGTTCCTTCTGGGAGAAAAGATACTTCAAGCTCTTGTGATCCGTGAAAATATCAAATTTTGCCCCGTAAAGGTAGTGCTTCCACTTATGAAGAGAAAATACAATAGCTGCCAATTCCATATCGTGAGTAAGATAATTATGTTCACTCGGACTCAACTTCCTCGAAGCATAGGCAATCACTTTCCCATTCTGCATTAAAACACAACCCAAGCCTTCCTTCGATGCATCACTATAAATTACTAGGTCATCGTTCCCATTAGGCAATGCTAATATCGGTGCAGTAGTCAACCTCTTCTTCAACTCTTCAAAACTGTTATTACACTTCTCGGTCCACTCAAACGGAACATTCTTTCGGGTCAACTGAGTCATCGGTGTAGCAATCCGTGAAAACCCTCCTATAAACCTCATGTAGTACCCTGCTAACCCCAGAAAACTTCTGATCTCTATCACTGTTTCTGGTCTCTTCCAATCAACAATAGCTTCTATCTTCGAAGGATCCACAGAAATCCCATCTTTAGAAATAACATGTCCCAGAAATGAAACTTTCTCGAGCCAAAATTCACACTTACTAAACTTTGCGAATAGCTGCTCCTTTACGATTACTGATAAAACTGTCCTCAGATGTTGATCGTGCTCCTCTCGATATTTGGAATAGACAAGTATATCATCAATGAATACCACTACGAACATATCAAGATAAGGATGGAAAATTCTGTTCATCAAGTCCATAAACACAGCTGGTGCATTAGTCAACCCAAACGGCATAACCAAGAACTCATAATGACCATATCGGGTGCGAAAAGCAGTCTTCGGAATATCTTCCGATCGAATTTTCAACTGATGGTACCCACTCCTCAAATCAAGTTTAGAAAATAACACTGACCCTTGAAGTTGATCGAATAAATCATCAATATGCGGTAGAGGATATTTGTTCTTCACCGTTACCTGATTCAACTTCCTGTAATCAATACACAATCTCAACGAACCGTCTTTCTTCCTTTCAAACAATACCGGTGCTCCCCACGGTGAAACACTAGGTCGAATAAATCCTCTATCAAGCAACTCCTGTAACTAGACCTTAAGTTCTTTCAACTCTACTGGAGCCATTCTATAAGGTGCTTTCGAAATCGGAGCTGTACCTGGTAATAAATCCACACAGAACTCTACCTCTCTATCGGGTGGCATATCATACTCAGAAGAGAAGACATCAGGAAATTCTCTAACTACCCGAACACTTTCTAACCCAGGTGATTCTTTCATAGTATCTAGCACACTAGCCAAGTAATCCTCACAACCACGATGCAACAATTTCCTAGCTTTCACATAAGAAATTATACGAATATTTCTACCCAAAGGAATAGCCTCAAACACAAACTTATGCATATTAGGAATAGAAAAAGTAACGACCTTCTTACGACAATCAACTGAAGCATGATATTTGGTCAGCCAATCTATACCCAAAATGATGTCAAAGTCTTGTATCGGAAGAACTACCAAGTCCGCATACAAAACATGACCACAAATAAGTACACCACAAGCACGAAACACCTTATCAGTTACCAAACATTCTCCCATAGGAGTTGACACCTCTAACACATAAGGTAAGGACTCAGATGAAGCATTTAGCAAAGAAGCAAAGTGCACAGATATATATGAATGCGATGATCCTGGATCTACTAATGCACGAGGCTCACACTAGACACAGAAATAATACCTCCTATCACTGAAGGATCATCAGTAGCCTCCTGTTGGTTCATAGCAAAAACTCTTCCTTGAACCTTAGGCTTCCCTGCTGCATCTCTCTTCTGACCCTGTAAAGTACCAGCTCCTGTCCCCGATGGTTGACCTTTAAACCTCGGACAATCTCTCACGAAGTGCCCCAACTGACCGCAATTAACACACTTCCCTTGCTTCTTCCAACATCGATCCCCAGAATGTCCTTCCCTCTGACAGTAAGAACAAAGTCTTCTATTCTGATTCCCTTGGTTTCCCGGAGTAGTACTTGGATTCCTTAGTATTGGTTGCCCTCTGACTTGAGACTGTCCTTCTGAGTCTCCTCGGTTATCAAAACATTGTTGTGGTTGTGCCCTGATCTCACCTCCTTGTTTACCCATGTTAACTACCTCTGTCTTTCTCTTGTGCTCTCCGATGTCTTGCTCTACCAAGTAGGCACGGTCTACAGCATCCTGAAAAGTCTGAATCCTCTGAGCTATTAGCTGAGTTCTGATAGCTGTCCTCAAACCTCTAATGAACCTCATCGCCTTCTGCTCTTCTGTTGCTACAAGATAGCCACAATACCTAGCTAATTCTGTGAACTTAGACGAGTACTGAGCCACTGTAAAAAAGTTCTGCTCCAAGTTTAGGAACTCAATCTCCTTCCTGTTCTGATCGACTAAAGGAATAAAGTGCTCTTTGAATTTCCTCACAAACAGTTCCCAAGTATACGGTGTATGAGTCTCGTCCCAACTTGCCTTAACTACCTTCCACCAATGCTCAGCAGCTCCTACTAGCTTATAGGCCGCAAACCAAACTCTGTCTTCACCCGTACAACCAAAGACATCATAGATCTTTTCCATTGCTTCTATCCACATTTCAGCCTTTTTCACATCAGGCTCTCCATCATACTCTATCGGTTTCAATTTCAAGAACTGTTCCAACCCATACTGTGGAGGTGGTGGCGCTTGTTCCTCTCTCGGCCTCTGATCATGTATAGCTTTCATAGCTACTTCGAACATACCCTGAAACATCGCACGAGCTTCCTCCCGTACTTCATCTTGATTTGAAGAACCAATATGACCTTCCCCACTCCTTCCTCTAACCATTTTGAACAAGTACCTGCATAAAACACCAATCGTTACTCACCCCGAACACAACTAGCCTCCTAGGTCATTCTAGTCCACCCATACTTAATCTTAGAGCTAAACTATAGCTCTGATACCAACTGTCGCGGCCCCGACCCCGCAGGCCGGGAACTCGCGAGCCGGACGTCGACTTAAAAAACAAATACCAAAATACTGAAGATAAAAATTCCGCTTTGATACAAAAGATGATACCCGGTTTTAGAAATCCAAAGCTTAACAACAATACTAAACCACTAGTATAAGTCCACAAGCTTACACCAAAATACAAAATATTACAACTTCTTAATGACGTCACAGTTTGGTAATACTATCCCAAAGGTTATACATTTAAGTAATGCAAACCGAACAACAACCTGCCCAAAAGCTAAGAACCCTCTCGACGTCCTCCTCGTGATCAGCGAGTCCTATTACTTTCCTCCTAGGGGGGTTAAGGAAAAACATAGATAAAAAGAAAGGGGGGTGAGATAAATCTCAATAAGCCACTTAAGCAACTATATGACATGTTATAATGCAATAAGCAATAGTAAATCTCACATAGCACTTAACATATAACAGTTATCAGATAGCAGTGGAAATAAACAAGTGACAAAGGATATAAGCCAAGGTTTCCCAAACGGATAGAACAATCGCTGCGCAGCTTCAACCAAATCAACCAATCTTCATAGTAGCATAAACAGCTGAAGATAACAACCCCGGTACCGGTACTATGTAACAACGATAAAGTAACACGGGGAATATGACACAAAGTCATAACCCAAACGACTAGCTAGAATACTCACCAAAGGGAGCTAGCTCATCCCAACCAATGCCAATCTGGAAGGGGAAAAGAGGAACCAATGGACGATACTATACTGGACTTGGCTCGTGCCATTATAATATTATCCATTGCCTGACTCGAACACAAGTACCAGCTGGACTTTCAAATAAAGGCTAAGTAATAAAATACTAGCTCAATAAACAACCAATGATTCCAAAGTAGGGAACCATGCCAAATAGTCATCATAAAGACAAACCAATCCAAAATTCATCAAAAAGATGTTCAAAAATTCCAAAATAATACTTAGTCAATTTCCACAACATATTTGTTCACAAAGGAATCATTTTAAAACACTAGAGTGTTCCTCGATGACCATTTAACTCAATTAGAGTAGTACTCCGAGCCTAGACCAAGCTTGACTCCTAAAGCAACCAAAATAAAGATCTTCAGTTCAGCCATTATGGGCGGTCGCCCAAAACTATCATGGGCGGTCGCCCAAAACCATTCCTTCTCCACCAAATCGACTGATCACCTGGGCAGTCGCCCAACCCAAAAGTGGGCGGTCGCCCACTACCCCTGTTCTGCCGGAAATCGGCAGAAATGACCTGGGTTCTTACCAATTCTTACCATTCCACAACTCAACCAAAATCTAACACTTCTAACTAGTATACTAAGGTACTAAAACAACTTATAAGTCTAAAAGGACTCATATAATCACATCTAAACAACCCAATCAAAGAATGATTCAAACATCAAATTCTCACAAAAATGAATAAAATGCCAATCCACTCCAAATCAAACCAAGAAGCAATATATAGTAAACATAGCATCATATAAGCTTAGTATGAACATTTTAGCATAAAAAAGGGGGAAAGTAACTTACTTGAAATTTATGAAAGGAAATGGAATTTGGATTTTCTTGGCTATAAACGATCCTAGCGACGATCTAAACATTTTATATAAAAGGAGTAATAAGAAATGATGAATAAAAGATGACCAAAATGAAGGAATAAGGGAGAGAGTTTCTTACCTCAACAATGGAGAGAGAGAGAGAGATTACTGTGTGTGTGTGTGTGTGTTTGGTGAGGAAGAGAGTGAGGGAGAAGGGAGGTTAGGGCGAGATATTAAAATAGTTTCACAATTAACCCCTCTACTTCTACCTTGAACACTAAACCTTATAACCCTCTTTCAACTAAAGCCCCTAACTTCACACTTAGCACAATTGATCAATTAAAAAGCTAGGCATGAAATATTATAAAACACAAAATGCACACATAAATAAATAAATACATAAATAAATATTTACTACTAAGAAAATAGATACGGGTTTTCGGGTCGTGACACAAAGGCCAATGGAAAGGTCCGGTGTTGTGTTGACTTCAGGGACCTCAACAAGGTAAGTCCCAAGGATGATTTCCCTCTCTTGAACATCGACATGATCGTAGACATGACCTCTAGTTTCGAGGTCAAGTCCTTCGTAGATGGTTTCGCTGGGTACAATCAGATCAAAATGGCCGAAAAGGACCAAGAAAATATCGCCTTCACTACCCCATGGGGGACCTTCTGCTATACCGTAATGCCTTTTGGACTAAGGAATGGTAAGGCTACTTACCAAAGGGCCGCGACCTCACTCTTCCATGACATGATCCATAAGGAAATAGAGGTGTATGTAGATGACATGATCATCCATTCCAAAGGAACCGATGGGCAGCACCTAATCGACTTGAGGAAGTTCTTTGATAGGTTGAGAAAGCACTCTATGAGGCTCAACCCGTCCAAGTGCACCTTTGGGGTCTCCCGTGGCAAAGTTTTGGGATACATGTTCACTGAACGCGGTATTGAAATCAACCCCCAAAAGGTTAAGGCAATTGCAGAAATGAGGCCACCTCGTACTCAAACGGAGGTAAAAGCTTTCATGGGACGACTGCAATACATTAGTCATTTCATAAACCAACTCACCCCCACGTACGTGCCCATTTTCAAATTGTTGAGGAAAAACGCCAAAGTCGAATGGAACGAGGAATGTCAAAGGGCCTTCGAGAAAATCAAAACCTACCTTATCCATCAGCCGATCCTTTTCCCTCCACACAAGGATAAGCCTCTCTTGTTACACTTGACAGTAACAGATGCCTCGGTGGGAGCTATGTTGGCCCAAGAGAAAAAAGATTCAAAAGTAGAGAATGCTATCTACTTTGTGAGCCGAAAACTGCAAGGAAGTGAACTTAACTACTTTGCCATTGAAAAGACGTGTGCCGGACTGGTATGGGTAGTAAGGAAATTGAAGCACTACATGCATTCCCACTCGATACAGCTCATCTCCAAAATAGATCCCATCAAGTGTTTGTTGGAAAAGCCTTCTCTGTGCATGAGACTCGCCAAATGGTCTTTCTTCCTAGCAGAATATGATATCAGTCATGTGACGTGAAAAGCAGTCAAAGGGAGAGTTATGGCGGAACACTTGGCAGACTTCCTTAGCAGTGAAGAAAAGGAGACTGACCCACAATTCCCTGACGAAGGGTTATTTGCTCTTGAGGGCGAAAACAAATGGCAACTGTTCTTTGACGGCGCTGCGAACAAGAGGGGAGATGGCATTGGAATGCTCTTAGTGGATCCGAAGGACGAGCACACCCCTATTGCCATTAAATTAAACTTTGACGTGACCAATAATGCCGCCGAATATGAGGCATGCACAGCCGGCTTAGAGGCCGCCCTCGAAAGGAATGTGAAAGAATTGGAAGTATACGGGGATTCGGCCTTGATCATCAACCAAGTGTCAAACAAATGGAAGACGTTGGACCCGGGGCTGCAAAAATACCACGCCCTAGCCACTGGCCTCATTAGTGGAAATCTCAGTGGAAGAATGGAAGTATACGGGGATTCGGACTTGATCATGGCACAATTCAAAGAAGTTAGTTTCCACTACCTGCCAAGAGATCGCAACCGTTTTGCGGATGCCCTAGCCACTTTGGCCTCATTAGTGGAAATCCTCAAAGGAAGGTCAATAAAACCCTTTAAAGTAGGGAGAAATGAAAATCTGACATACTGTTGTGAAATTGAAGAGGCCCCGGAGAAAGTAGAAGAGCCATGGTATAACCAAATTTACGAATTTCTCATAGAAGGATGGGATCAAAGCCAAAGGTGTGGCAGCCCTCAAGCGGTTAGCATCTCACTACGTGATTTTGGGAGATATCTTGTACAAGAAACGCCATCAGGGACTTCTCCTAAGATGCATAAACGCAAAGGAAGCGCAGGAACTCATGAAAGAGGTCCATGGTGGAGTGTGTGGCCCCCACATGAATGCTCGGGCCCTAATGCAAGTCATCCTATGAATGAGGTATTTTTGGATCTCAATAGAGACCGACTGTATACAATTCGTGAAGAAGTGTGATAAGTGCCAACGGTTTTCCAACCTTAATCACATGCTGCCTCATCACTTGTATTGCATGACAACCCCATGGCCTTTCTCAACTTGGGGCATTGACATCATTGGAAATATTTACCTACCCGGGAGCAATGGTCATGAATTCGTCTTGGTAGCCATGGACTATTTCACGAAATGGGTCGAAGCCAAATCCTACAAGGTCTTGACCTCAAAGAACGTCGCGGAATTTATGAAAGAAAACATCATGTTCCGTTACGGAGTCCCGGATGAGGTCATCACTGATAATGGCTCGCACTTTGAGGGTGAATGTGATCGACTGTTAGGAGAATTTCGAATCATCCGCCCAAGTCCTCCCCTTATAGGCCTCAAACCAATGGAGTGGTAGAAGCCGCTAACAAAACACTTTAAAGGATCATCAAAAGGATGGAAACACGGGGTAGGGATTGGCCCGAAAAGCTGCATTTAGCGTTATGGGGCTACCGAACGTCAGTTAGAATGGCTACCGGAGAAACCCTTTCGCTCTAACATACGGGATGAAGGCCATGCTCCCGGCCGAATTGGAAGTTCCGTCTCTAAGGATCCTATTGGAAAATAAAATCCATGAGGTAGATTGGCTCCGAAGTCGGCATGATGAACTGGCCTTGCTAGATGAATGCCGTTTGAAAGCCATGGAACACATCCATGCCTACCAAGGGAGAATGACGCGAGACTTTGACAAGAAAGTTAAGCCCCGACAAATTCGGGTCAGAGACCTAGTTCTCAAGGAAAACCCCCCGGGAAGGTCTAATCCCGACGGAAAATGGGAACCCATATGGATCGGTCCCTTTGTGGTGCAAGAGGTTTTTTCGGGAGGAGCAATGAGGCTCGCAGACTTGGAGGGTAATCCCTCCATGCACCCGGTCAACGGTGATAAGCTCCGTCAATACTTTGTTTAAAAAAAAAAGTAAGTGCTAAAAGAATATACCCACCTAGATTGAAAACCAGTTTGGGCGGTCTAGGGAAAAAACAGGGTCGCACCATGAGTCATGAAAAATGAACTACGATGACCTGAGCCCCTTAAAGTCCTATTTGTAAAAGGGGAACGTAGGCAGCCAATCATTGGTCCAGTCTAAAAAATAAATAAAATTCAAATTTGGTTCTTAAAGGAAACTTCATAATAAGTAACCACTGCCACCACGGTTAAAACACTTCTTTGATGACTTCAAGCACGGTCTACTCTCGACTCAATGACATGCTAAAAATATAAATAAAATACTTAACCAAACTAATGTGTCTGCAATGGCAATGGGTGGATACTTAGGACAGTAGGAACCATCATTCCTCGTCTTTCTGCTTCTTCTTTTGGCTCCTCCGAGTTTTCTTCTTCTTCAAATCAAAGATCTCGATCTCTTTTCTCCTAAGCTCAGTTGCCCTCCCGATCTCCCCAACAAGCCCAGTTGCCCTCAAAGCCATGTCAACTGCCGCCTTAGCCCGGAGATCCTCCATCTGTGCCACGATTTTAGGCACCACAGCCATCCTCCTTTCAGCTAGGATTTGATAGTCTTCAACAACATGCCCAGTCCGGTTGTGGCCGCTTGCCACAGCCTCGGCCTCCCTCAAAACCCTACTAGCATCACAATCACCTCCAAGAATGGCCTCACGCCTTTCCTCTATGAGCCTCTAAGTCTACCCCATGGTCTGTTCATACCAATCCAAGTAAACTATGGTCAAAACTGTGCTAGCCAAACACATGAGAAGTACCCGAGCCGGAAAGAGGGAACACGCCCACGACCGAGTAAGGAATAAAATGGTGGAAGGATCCCATATAGATAGTGATGGAGGTCTCAAATGCTCCGGATTGACACCTGACCACTCCAACTAAGGAGTTTCCAACAATCCAAACTGCCTGCGAACCAACGAAGGGGTGTAGAAGGATGATCCCAAGAGTCCTGCCACCTGAACAATAGGAGAATCATCCTGATACTCTTTCACGGAGCCAATACGCCAGTGCGGGACCCACCAACGAATCTGTGAAGTCTGGAGATGAATCATGTGCGCCTCCCAATCACCCTGAGCAAAATCCAAAAGAATGCCTCTCAAAGAGTAGGACCACGGTTTGTGAGAAAGAGGAGCCTCGGGCACGGCCATCAACCTCTCCCTTAACCATATGGTGAGAAGAGAGGGGCTACCACCGCGCATGAAACCATCACCTAAGGCCAAACGGTCCATACCATGAAGGGTTTCACCTAAAATCAAAGGGACAATGTCTTTTCTCGTGAGGCATTCCTCAAGAATACTCAACAGAACCCTGTGACAAGTGACTTTAGAACTAACCATGTAGAAAAAGGCAAAGATACACAACCCAAAGGCATTCCAAGAAAACTCATCGGCCTGATCCATGAACCTCTCGGGAAGGTCTGAGATGTCAATAAAAGTATGATTAAGGACCATGCATTGGGCTTCTTCTAAAGGAATACCAAGAAGAGTGACCAAACTTTCAACACATATCGTGTCATCAATTGAAGGGAGATCAATGACTTCCGTGTCCACGCCCCCCACCAGAGCCTTGAAATCCTCGTAAGTCGGAGTGATTTCGTTGAAAGAAAAGCAATAAACATGTCTTCTGATATCCCAGAAAGATGCAGCGGCCCTCAAAAGCTCAAAATCCGGGATGAATACCTTGAGGGACCAAAGGGATCTAAGCCCAAACTTGGCTTGAAAATATCCTTGTTCTCCCTCATATGATGCCTCATCCAAAGACTAAGATTGCCTTCAAAACATTCTGGATCAATCATGGACAATTTTGCTGGTTTCTCCATGAGGAAAGACTCCATGGAAAAAAAAACCTCCAAAGACGAAGGAAATGAATTGCTTCTGGACATCAGGCTAAGGCACTTAAGGAGATGACTAGACCCAGAATAAAATTCGATGCAAAAAAGGCACCCACTTCCTTACCTATGGCTACTTTGGCCCTGACAGAATTGATGATTTCTTGTTGGTAGATTGGCTTTATGACCCCCTCATTCAAAGCCCCATCCCAACCATATCATAAATACCCCAGATATTTGCCCTCCTTTGGCTCATGCAAACATGATTCTTGGCTTAGAAAATAATTAGGTTCCCTTGTAAGAATATAAGGCAGTCCTTGATGTAAGCCCAGTAGAGGATTATCTCTCGGCTAATCTTTGACGTAAGTCCAGTAAAATTTGTGAAAATTATGTAGTATGAGAATACACTGGAGTCCAGTGAGAAAATCTCACGTCCAAGCAGTCCTTGATGTAAGCCCAGTAAAATTTGTGAGGATTATCTCTCGGTAGTCTTTGACGTAAGCCCAGTAAAATTTGTGAAAATTGCTTGGTGTGAGAATACACTTAAGCCCGGTGAGGAAATCACATCACCCAGCAGTTTTTAGCCCGTGTTTTGCCTAGAATGAGCATAACCTTATGCAGTCCTTGACGTCAGCCCAGTAAAAAAACATTGTGAGAGTTTGCCTAGTGCGAGCATACCTTAGGTGGTCCCCATGCGATGTAAGCCCTTTGACTCTTCTCCCGGCCGTTTGTAAGCCCATCTTTGCTTGAAGGTCCCCGGCCGTTGTAAGCCCGTTTTACCTAAGAAGACCCGGCCGTTTGTAAGCCCATCTTTGCCTAGTATGAGCAAGATCCCGTCCCCTGGCGAGTCTTAGGCTGTCCTTGACTTAAGCCCAGGGAACTCTTAGGTTTAGAAAACCTCGTCCCAGCCATCCTTAGTGGGATGAAACACCAGCTTTCCAGTCAAACTCCCCGAAGATGGAGTTGACTAAGCCTTGACTCAAAATAGTCATTATAGGTTGAGGTCCTTATCCTCGGCAGTCCAGAATCACGTAAGACCATCCCTGTAAGTCAACCCTCTTCATAGAGCCAAGTTGACCATGTCCCGCACCCCGAGAGTCACGCTTCCTTATGTAAGTCAACCCTCTCCATAGAGCCAAGTTGACCATATCCCGCCTCTGACCCCAAGAGTCACACTTCCTTGTGTAAGTCAACCCTCTCCATTGAGCCAAGTTGACCATGTCCCGCCTCTGACCCCGAGAGTCACGCTTCTTGTGTAAGTCAACCATCTCCATAGACCCAATTGACCATATCCCACCTCTGACCCCGAGTGTCACGCTTCCTTGTGTAAGTCAACCCTCTCTATAGAGCTAAGTTGACCATGTCCTGCCTCTGACCCCGAGAGTCACGCTTCCTTGTGTAAGTCAACCCTCTCCATAGAGCCAAGTTGACCATGTCCCACCTCTGACCCCGAGAGTCATGCTTCCTTGTGTAAGTCAACCCTCTCTATAGAGCCAAGTTGACCATGTCCTGCCTCTGACCCCGAGAGCCACGCTTCCTTGTGTAAGTCAACCCTCTCTATAGAGCTAAGTTGACCATGTCCCGCCTCTGACCCCGAGAGTCATGCCCATTCCTTGTGTAAGTCAGCCCTCTCCATAGAGCCAAGTTGACCATGTCCCGCCTCTGAACTCGCCAAGAGTCATGCTCGTCCCCCTAGGAAATGATGACTGATATCCGCCTAGCCCTTAGGTTTGGATAGCCTTAAAACTTCTCTCCTTTTCTGAACTACATTAGGCTTGATTCCCCGCAAACGGGATACGTCGAATCCTATACCTCTAGGTCCAGCCATGCAAACCAAAATTGGTCAAGCCATCCTCCCATCAGATTACGATGCTTATTTTTATCGACAACCCTGTTTTTCCAAAGCGACGTTGTTGCCGAGGGGCTCTGTAAATACCCCAATCTGAAATCGACCAACCTTAGAGGAACTCTTAGCACCATTCAGGGATAAACTGATGGGCTAGGACCTCACTAGGATAAACTGAAAATTCCAAGACTGCTCTGGAATTAAACTTGGAAAAATCCAGAAGCTCGCCAGGCTGAGCCGTACGGATGGTTTGGACGCGGGAAGGGCCTAGCCGTATGGCTGGTTTAGGCACCTTCAGTCCTTATAAATTGAGACCCTTGCTGATCATTTCAGGGGGGGAGAAATATAGTTTTGTAGGTGAAACTCTGCAGAAATACAGTCTGAGTGAAACACCAGCAAACACTTGAGTAAAAAGAGAGGAAGATAGGCCATAACCACCATAGGCGAAGCCTCCTTCTCCCCATCTTCTCTCCACCTTAAACTCTTTTGTTTTTGTTTATGTTGTTTATTTACTTGCATTTCAAGCCTTGCCCTTGTCAAGCACCTTTATACTTCAAGTCTTGCCCTTGTCAAGCATCTTTATATTGCAAGTCTTGTTCTTTCAAGCACCTTATATTCTTGTTATATACCTTGGAACCAAATCATGACATGATTCAAGGTGCCCTCACATCCAAGTATGTGAAAAGGGATAAACCTAAAAAAGATCATAATTTGTTAATTTCTTGTCTTTAAATAGCTTGATGATCCATTTTTATGGTGAAAGCATGTATCTTTATGTTGTATTTGGCCATAATGATCATGTTGGGTGATAAAGTTTCAATCTTTATCATCCCAACCTTGATTTAGCCTAAAATCCCACATTTGGGTCATAAAGATTCAATCTTTATGTCATTTTGTTGTCCCTAAAGGCTTAATCTTATATAAAGATCCCATTTAGATAGTAAAGTTTGAATCTTTGCTCATCAAAATGGCTATCTTGGCTCAAAGGCCCCTTTCATCACCTTTTCTCAATAATTCCCCAGTGATTGTCTTAATCACATCCAAAATTCTTGTTTTGGTGTCTAATCTAGTGATTAATGATATAGGGATGATTTAATTTGTGTTTTGTTACAAAAGAATAGCTGGAAATGATCAAACAGTCCAGTTTCAGACAGAAATGCTCTGTTTTTGTATGGAACTGGACTGATTCCTGGGAATCTGTTAAAATTCCCAAGAACCCCCACTTTAGCCGTACGGCTACTTTGTCCAGGGGCATGTTTCAGTTCAGTCCCCCTTTAATCTAGAATGTTTACAAAAGAACCCCTTTCTATTAAAATCCTAACCGTTTTCTGTTAAAGTCAGTTTCTCCCGTTTTCTAAACACACACACACACATATGCACTTTTTGTTAACAAACACAAGGGAGACTCGGCTTTGTCCGAGGCGGCTTGGGTGACATGAAACTCTTCTCAAGTCATAACCTGACCTCCGAACTCATAAATCTCTAACCATTTTCATTTGTTGGGTTAAAAGTTAACAAATATGGCGACTCCGTTAAGTTTGTGAAGTTACACGTGTTTGGCTTTTCTTCCTCGAAACGAACCCGTTTCGCCCCGAGGGGGGGGGATACTCATAGATCCATGATTATATAGAGAAAAAACTTTCACGAAAATGGATCAAAAGTATGACGAGTGCAGAGAAAGGAGATGTCAGAGAGAGAGAAAAACGAGAGCAAAATAAGGAAAGAGTGCAGAGTAATGGAGAGAGAAGACGGAAGAAGGGTTAATCATCTAAAAGGTAAGAGTGACATCACAAAGTGCTGACAGGTTTGGTGAGCTGGAGAGTGAGGCGTTGGTGTTGTGTGCCCTAGGCACGTTTGTTAAACGGTGTATAAGTTATCATTTATTCATGATGATAAAGAGATAATGAGATTATTATTATGGCTCATGTTTTCTTATAATAATATCCGTCCCTAGAGCTTGTTAGCACTAGTATAAAGGCTAAATGGTCATGAGATGATCATGTTAGATTTATGGGTACTTGTTTGGAACAAGGTACTGGACATGACCCGTGGTATGAGATTTATGTCATGGTCGATGTCATATATAAATCTCATATTAGTTATGTCATTTGAATCCTTAGACATGAAGTTATTATAGTCTTCCACTTGATGAACATTATGTTTGACATATTCAAACGCTGCCTTAACACGGTAGTTATAAAGGGTATGATTGGCATGATTGGATTCACGTAGGGAAGAATAATAAGCCAAATGGATTTGTCCCTCTTCGGAGAGATGTCAAGCTTGGGCCCCTCGAAGGAATGATGTTGATGAAATGTTTGGCCAAACTCAAATGGATTGATTAGATCAATGTCATTTGGATTATCAACATATTCGAATCGAGAAAGTATTGAACAAAAAACAAGTTGACTTGTTGACCATGACCTGTGTTCAATGACATCGAGGACAAAGGGATTATGACATGTTCTGAAAGGAATGCGAACTTGTATCTAGTTATACTATTTGGGTAGGTATGACGGTTTGCTAGAACCTAATCATATCTTATGGTTTCATGTTTGAACCCATTGCCAACTTAGTATAATCCTAGAGGGTCACACACAATAGAACGAATTTTAAATAAGGACTATATTGGAAATATTGGAAAATCGGATTTTCTGGCCTACTGACTGCCTTGGGCGACCGCACGGAACAACTGGGTGACCGCACATGGAACCGGGCGGCCGCACACCTCGGTTTGGGCGGCCGCACAGTGACTGTCGGGGCTGGTTTCCTAATTTGATTAGGAATCGAATTTTTGACGGATTTTGACACAAGTTTCCTATTTGGAAAAGGTCATATTTGTGTATAAAAGGTAAAATTCGGCCAGCACTAAAGGCTAATGTTTTGTGTGAGTCTCAAAAGAGTTTGAGAGAGTTTTATTTTGTTCTAAGAGATCTTAGATTGAAGAACAAAAAATTATACACAAAGGAAATTCCATATAGTTCATATTTAATTATGAAAACGTGTTTCATAATTTGGTCTAGCAACCAAGATCAAGTGTTCTTGATATTCGTTCGCGTGTGGATACCACTAGAGGGTGAAAATTATCATCTTCAAAGTTCGTGATTCTTGCTTTGTTCGTGATCAAGATTTCAAGCTTCTATCGAATTCAAGGTTGCAAATTCAAAGTCATCAAGGGTTAGATTTTCTAGTATTCATATTGTTGTATTTGACTTAATCATATGAATGGATCTATGGGCTTTGGGTTTCTATTAAATTTTAAATGCTTAATTCCGCTGTGCATGTTGCTTGGAAACCCAACAGTGGTATCAGAGCCCCGTTCATGTTGATTATTTCAATACTAGATCATGTTGTGTGTATATAAATTGTTTATGTGCCTTGCATGATATGAATATTGGGAATATGATGTTTATGTGTTATGTGATTTTATGTGGTTTATGTTTTACAACTTTAATCGCACGATTCAATCGCAATAAATATTATGATGGATTCTGAATTGTTTGATTATTAATTCTGATTGGATCATGGTTTTAATAATCGGGGGAAAAACAATTTTGAGATAAATTTTCGAACTGAAAAATTACCCTCTGATCTCACCGTGCGACCGCACAAAATTACCCGGGCGACCGCCCAAGGTTGGCGACCGCACAGTAATTTTGGGGCGGCCGCACATACTGATCAGATTGTCTGATTTTTGTTGAAATCAGAATTTGGAATTTTCGAGAGGTCCAACAAAACCAGTAACAGAACCAGTCCAGACCTGCTGATCTGTAATGGGTTTTGGTAGTTTGTTTGGGTGTGGATCTTGGGGTTTGATTTTCCTATTTGTTTTAGTCTTGTGATTCCAAGATTGGTTCAAGGTTTGGATGGCTAGTCTACGTTCATCGAGATTGTGTTTCCCAAACTTGATCGCAATCAAAGTTTCAAAGATAAAACGAAGTTAGAATTTTGAAGAGTTCATAATTGCTAAAATTAAGAAACAAAGTTCTTGATTCAATGATTGGAGATTCATGG